>JBBBDQ010000972.1:877500-880000 GCA_037127315.1 Ascarosepion bandense
CATTTGTATTAAAAGGAGTTCAATACAATTATATTCCTAGAACGTCAATGCAATTATATTGTAGTTAAAAAGTGTTAGAAACCCAGGTCACATAATAACTCATTTACAAATGGAAAATATATATATATATATATATATATATATATATATATAATTGTTTAGTTCATAATAAGACCAGTGCACATTTGTATTAAAAAGGAGTTCAATACAATTATATTCTAGAACGTCAATGCAATTATATTGTAGTTAAAAAGTGTTAGAAACCCAGGTCACATAATAATAACTCATTTACAAATGGAAAATATATATATATATATATATAAATGTTTAGTTCATAATAAGACCAGTGCACATTTGTATTAAAAGGAGTTCAATACAATTATATTCTAGAACGTCAATGCAATTATATTGTAGTTAAAAAGTGTTAGAAACCCAGGTCACATAATAACTCATTTACAAATGGAAAATATATATATATATATATATAATTGTTTAGTTCATAATAAGACCAGTGCACATTTGTATTAAAAGGAGTTCAATACAATTATATTCTAGAACGTCAATGCAATTATATTGTAGTTAAAAAGTAAGTAGGAAACCCAGGTCACATAATAACTCATTTACAAATGGAAAATATATATATATATATATATATATATATATATATATATATATATAATTGTTTAGTTCATAATAAGACCAGTGCACATTTGTATTAAAAGGAGTTCAATACAATTATATTCTAGAACGTCATATTTACAAATGGAAAATATATATATATATATATATACTGTTTAGTTCATAATAAGACCAGTGCACATTTGTATTAAAAGGAGTTCAATACAATTATATTTGTGAACGCCAATGCAATTATATTACAGTTAAAAAGTGTTAGAAACCCAGGTCACATAATAACTCATTTACAAATGGAAAATATATATATATATATATATATATATATATAATTGTTTAGTTCATAATAAGACCAGTGCACATTTGTATTAAAAAAGGAGTTCAATACAATTATATTCTAGAAACGTCAATGCAATTATATTGTAGTTAAAAAGTGTTAGAAAACCCAGGTCACATAATAACTCATTTACAAATGGAAAATATATATATATATATATATATAATTGTTTAGTTCATAATAAGACCAGTGCACATTTGTATTAAAAGGAGTTCAATACAATTATATTCTAGAACGTCAATGCAATTATATTGTAGTTAAAAAGTGTTAGAAACCCAGGTCACATAATAACTCATTTACAAATGGAAAATATATATATATATATATATATATATATATATATATATAATTGTTTAGTTCATAATAAGACCAGTGCACATTTGTATTAAAAGCAATTATATTCTAGAACGTCAATGCAATTATATTGTAGTTAAAAAGTGTTAGAAACCCAGGTCACATAATAACTCATTTACAAATGGAAAAATATATATATATATATATATAATTGTTTAGTTCATAATAAGACCAGTGCACATTTGTATTAAAAGGAGTTCAATACAATTATATTCTAGAACGTCAATGCAATTATATTGTAGTTAAAAAGTGTTAGAAACCCAGGTCACATAATAACTCATTTACAAATGGAAAAATATATATATATATATATATATATATATATATATATATAATTGTTTAGTTCATAATAAGACTATAACATTTGTATTAAAAGGAGTTCAATACAATTATATTCTAGAACGTCAATGCAATTATATTGTAGTTAAAAAGTGTTAGAAACCCAGGTCACATAATAACTCATTTACAAATGGAAAATATATATATATATATATATAATTGTTTAGTTCATAATAAGACCAGTGCACATTTGTATTAAAAGGAGTTCAATACAATTATATTCTAGAACGCCAATGCAATTATATTGTAGTTAAAAAGTGTTAGAAACCCAGGTCACATAATAACTCATTTACAAAATGGAAAATATATATATATATATATATATATATATATATATATATATATAATTGTTTAGTTCATAATAAGACCAGTGCACATTTGTATTAAAAAGAGTTCAATACAATCATATTCCTAGAACGTCAATGCAATTATATTGTAGTTAAAAAGTGTTAGAAACCCAGGTCACATAATACCATTTACAAATGGAAAATATATATATATATATATATATAATTGTTTAGTTCATAATAAGACCAGTGCACATTTTGTATTAAAAGGAGTTCAATACAATTATATTCTAGAACGTCAATGGAATTATATTGTAGTTAAAAAGTAAGAAACCCAGGTCACATAATAACTCATTTACAAATGGAAAATATATATATATATATATATATATATATATATATATATATAATTGTTTAGTTCATAATAAGACTAGTGCACATTTGTATTAAAAGGAGTTCAATACAATTATATTCTAGAACGTCAATGCAATTATATTGTAGTTAAAAAGTGTTAGAAACCCAGGTCACATAATAACTCATTTACAAATGG
>JBBBDQ010000972.1:890000-900000 GCA_037127315.1 Ascarosepion bandense
TTCAATACAATTATATTCTAGAACGTCAATGCAATTATATTGTAGTTAAAAAGTGTTAGAAACCCAGGTCACATAATAACCTATTTACAAAATGGAAAATATATATATATATATATATATATAATTGTTTAGTTCATGAATAAGACCAGTGCACATTTGTATTAAAAGGAGTTCATATTCTAGAACGTCAATGCAATTATATTGTAGTTAAAAAGTGTTGAAACCCAGGTCACATAATAACTCATTTACAAATGGAAAATATATATATATATATATATATATATATATATATATATATATATAATTGTTTAGTTCATAATAAGACCAGTGCACATTTGTATTAAAGGAGTTCAATACAATTATATTCTAGAACGCCAATGCAATTATATTGTAGTTAGAAACCCAGGTCACATAATAACTCATTTACAAATGGAAAATATATATATATATATATATATATATATATATATATATATATATATATATAATTGTTTAGTTCATAATAAGACCAGTGCACATTTGTATTAAAAGGAGTTCAATACAATTATTCTAGAACTAATGCAATTATATTGTAGTTAAAAAGTGTTAGAAACCCAGGTCACATAATAACTCATTTACAAAATGGAAAATATATATATATATATATATATATATATAATTGTTTAATTCATAATAAGACCAGTGCACATTTGTATTAAAAGGAGTTCAATACAATTACATTCTAGAACGTCAATGCAATTATATTGTAGTTAAAAAGTGTTAGAAACCCAGGTCACATAATAACTCATTTACAAATGGAAAATATATATATATATATATATATATATATATATAATTGTTTAGTTCATAATAAGACCAGTGCACATTTGTATTAAAAGGAGTTCAATACAATTATATTCTCTAGAACGTCAATGCAATTATATTGTAGTTAAAAAGTGTTAGAAACCCAGGTCACATAATAACTCATTTACAATGGGAAAATATATATATATATATATATATATATATATATAATTGTTTAGTTCATAATAAGACCAGTGCACATTTGTATTAAAAAGGAGTTCAATACAATTATATTCTAGAACGCCAATGCAATTATATTGTAGTTAAAAAGTGTTAGAAACCCAGGTCACATAATAACTCATTTACAAATGGAAAATATATATATATATATATATATATATATATATATATAATTGTTTAGTTCATAATAAGACCAGTGCACATTTGTATTAAAAGGAGTTCAATACAATTATATTCTAGAACGTCAATGTAATTATATTGTAGTTAAAAAGTGTTAGAAACCCAGGTCACATAATAACTCATTTACAAATGGAAAATATATATATATATATATATATATATATATATATATATAATTGTTTATTCATAATAAGACCAGTGCACATTTGTATTAAAGGAGTTCAATACAATTATATTCTAGAACGTCAATGCAATTATATTGTAGTTAAAAAGTGTTAGAAACCCAGGTCACATAATAACTCATTTACAAATGGAAAATATATATATATATATATATATATATATATATATATATATAATTGTTTAGTCTATAATAAGACCAGTGCACATTTGTATTAAAAGGAGTTCAATACAATTATATTCTAGAACGCCAATGCAATTATATTGTAGTTAAAAAGTGTTAGAAACCCAGGTCACATAATAACTCATTTACAAATGGAAAAATATATATATATATATATATATATATATATATATATATATATAATTGTTTAGTTCATAATAAGACCAGTGCACATTTGTATTAAAAGGAGTTCAATACAATTATATTCTCTAGAACGTCAATGCAATTATATTGTAGTTAAAAAGTGTTAGAAACCCAGGTCACATAATAACTCATTTACAAAATGGAAAATATATATATATATATATATATATATATATATATATAATTGTTTAGTTCATAATAAGACCAGTGCACATTTGTGGCTAAAAGGAGTTCAATACAATTATATTCTAGAACGTCAATGCAATTATATTGTAGTTAAAAAGTGTTAGAAACCCAGGTCACATAATAACTCATTTACAATGGAAAATATATATATATATATATATATATATATATATATATATATAATTGTTTAGTTCATAATAAGACCAGTGCACATTTGTATTAAAAAGGAGTTCAATACAATTATATTCTAGAACGTCAATGCAATTATATTGCAGTTATTAAAAAGTGTTAGAAACCCAGGTCACATAATAACTCATTTACAAATGGAAAATATATATATATATATATATATATATATATATATATATAATTGTTTAGTTCATAATAAGACCAGTGCACATTTGTATTAAAAAGGAGTTCAATACCATATTCTAGAACGTCAATGCAATTATATTGTAGTTAAAAAGTGTTAGAAACCCAGGTCACATAATAACTCATTTACAAATGGAAAATATATATATATATATATATATATATATATATAATTGTTTAGTTCATAATAAGACCAGTGCACATTTGTATTAAAAAGGAGTTCAATACAATTATATTCTAGAACGTCAATGCAATTATATTGTAGTTAAAAAGTGTTAGAAACCCAGGTCACATAATAACTCATTTACAAATGGAAAAAATATATATATATATATATATATATATATATAATTGTTTAGTTCATAATAAGACCAGTGCACATTTGTATTAAAAGGAGTTCAATACAATTATATTCTAGAACGTCAATGCAATTATATTGTAGTTAAAAGTGTTAGAAACCCAGGTCACATAATAACTCATTTACAAATGGAAAATATATATATATATATATATATATATATATATATATATAATTGTTTAGTTCATAATAAGACCAGTGCACATTTGTATTAAAAGGAGTTCAATACAATTATATTCTAGAACGTCAATGCAATTATATTGTAGTTAAAAAGTGTTAGAAACCTCCAGGTCACATAATAACTCATTTACAAATGGAAAAAAATATATATATATATATATATATATATATATATAATTGTTTAGTTCATAATAAGACCAGTGCACATTTGTATTAAAAGGAGTTCAATACAATTATATTCTAGAACGTCAATGCAATTATATTGTAGTTAAAAAGTGTTAGAAACCCAGGTCACATAATAACTCATTTACAAATGGAAAATATATATATATATATATATATATATATATATATATAATTGTTTAGTCTATAATAAGACCAGTGCACATTTGTATTAAAAAGGAGTTCAATACAATTATATTCTAGAACGTCAATGCAATTATATTGTAGTTAAAAAGTGTTAGAAACCCAGGTCACATAATAACTCATTTACAAATGGAAATATATATATATATATATATATATATATATATATAATTGTTTAGTTCATAATAAGACCAGTGCACATTTGTATTAAAAGGAGTTCAATACAATTATATTCTAGAACGTCAATGCAATTATATTGTAGTTAAAAAGTGTTAGAAACCCAGGTCACATAATAACTCATTTACAAATGGAAAATATATATATATATATATATATATATATATATAATTGTTTAGTTCATAATAAGACCAGTGCACATTTGTATTAAAAGGAGTTCAATACAATTATATTCTAGAACGTCAATGCAATTATATTGTAGTTAAAAAGTGTTAGAAACCCAGGTCACATAATAACTCATTTACAAATGGAAAAATATATATATATATATATATATATATATATATATATATATATATATATAATTGTTTAGTTCATAATAAGACCAGTGCACATTTGTATTAAAAGGAGTTCAATACAATTATATTCCTAGAACGTCAATGCAATTATATTGTAGTTAAAAGTGTTAGAAACCCAGGTCACATAATAACTCATTTACAAATGGAAAATATATATATATATATATATATATATATATATATATATATATATATATATAATTGTTTAGTTCATAATAAGACCAGTGCACATTTGTATTAAAAGGAGTTCAATACAATTATATTCTAGAACGTCAATGCAATTATATTGTAGTTAAAAAGTGTTAGAAACCCAGGTCACATAATAACTCATTTACAAATGGAAAATATATATATATATATATATATATATATAATTGTTTAGTTCATAATAAGAGACCAGTGCACATTTGTATTAAAAGGAGTTCAATACAATTATATTCTAGAACGTCAATGCAATTATATTGTAGTTAAAAAGTGTTAGAAACCCAGGTCACATAATAACTCATTTACAAATGGAAAATATATATATATATATATATATATATATATAATTGTTTAGTTCATAATAAGACTTACACATTTGTATTAAAAGGAGCTCAATACAATTATATTCTAGAACGTCAATGCAATTATATTGTAGTTAAAAAGTGTTAGAAACCCAGGTCACATAATAACTCATTTACAAATGGAATATATATATATATATATATATATATATAATTGTTTAGTTCATAATAAGACCAGTGCACATTTGTATTAAAAGGAGTTCAATACAATTATATTCTAGAACGTCAATGCAATTATATTGTAGTTAAAAAGCGTTAGAAACCCAGGTCACATAATAACTCATTTACAAATGGAAAAATATATATATATATATATATATATATATATAATTGTTTAGTTCATAATAAGACCAGTGCACATTTGTATTAAAAAGGAGTTCAATACAATTATATTCTAGAACGTCAATGCAATTATATTGTAGTTAAAAAGTGTTAGAAACCCAGGTCACATAATAACTCATTTACAAATGGAAAATATATATATATATATATATATATATATATATATATATAATTGTTTAGTTCATAATAAGACCAGTGCACATTTGTATTAAAAAGGAGTTCAATACAATTATATTCTAGAACGTCAATGTAATTATATTGTAGTTAAAAAAAAGTGTTAGAAACCCAGGTCACATAATAACTCATTTACAAATGGAAAATATATATATATATATATATATATATATATATAATTGTTTAGTTCATAATAAGACCAGTGCACATTTGTATTAAAAGGAGTTCAATACAATTATATTCTAGAACGTCAATTATATTGTAGTTAAAAGTGTTAGAAACCCAGGTCACATAATAACTCATTTACAAATGGAAAATATATATATATATATATATATATATATATAATTGTTTAGTTCATAATACATCAGTGCACATTTGTATTAAAAGGAGTTCAATACAATTATATCTAGAACGCCAATGCAATTATATTGTAGTTAAAAAGTGTTAGAAACCCAGGTCACATAATAACTCATTTACAATGGAAAATATATATATATATATATATATATATATATATATATATATATATATATAATTGTTTAGTTCATAATAAGACCAGTGCACATTTGTATTAAAAGGAGTTCAATACAATTATATTCTAGAACGTCAATGCAATTATATTGTAGTTAAAAAGTGTTGTAGAAACCCAGGTCACATAATAACTCATTTACAAATGGAAAATATATATATATATATATATATATATATATATATATATATAATTGCTTTAGTTCATAATAAGACCAGTACATTTGTATTAAAAAGGAGTTCAATACAATTATATTCTAGAACGTCACTGCAATTATATTGTAGTTAAAAAGTGTTAGAAACCCAGGTCACATAATAACTCATTTACAAATGGGAAAATATATATATATATATATATATATATATATATATATATATATAATTGTTTAGTTCATAATAAGACCAGTGCACATTTGTATTAAAAGGAGTTCAATACAATTATATTCTAGAACGTCAATGCAATTATATTGTAGTTAAAAAGTGTTAGAAACCCAGGTCACATAATAACTCATTTACAAATGGAAAATATATATATATATATATATATATATATATATATATATATATAATTGTTTAGTTCATAATAAGACCAGTGCACATTTGTATTAAAAGGAGTTCAATACAATTATATTCTAGAACGCCAATGCAATTATATTGTAGTTAAAAAGTGTTAGAAACCCAGTCACATAATAAACTCATTTACAAATGGAAAATATATATATATATATATATATATATATATATATATATAATTGTTTAGTTCATAATAAGACCAGTGCACATTTGTATTAAAAAAGGAGTTCAATACAATTATATTCTAGAACGTCAATGCAATTATATTGTAGTTAAAAAGTGTTAGAAACCCAGGTCACATAATAACTCATTTACAAATGGAAAATATATATATATATATATATATATATATATATATATATATATATAATTGTTTAGTTCATAATAAGACCAGTGCACATTTGTATTAAAAGGAGTTCAATACAATTATATTCTAGAACGTCAATGCAATTATATTGTAGTTAAAAAGTGTTAGAAACCCAGGTCACATAATAACTCATTTACAAATGGAAAATATATATATATATATATATATATATATATATATATATATAATTGTTTAGTTCATAATAAGACCAGTGCACATTTGTATTAAAAGGAGTTCAATACAATTATATTCTAGAACGTCAATGCAATTATATTGTAGTTAAAAAGTGTTAGAAACCCAGGTCACATAATAACTCATTTACAAATGGAAAATATATATATATATATATATATATATATATATATATAATAAGACCAGTGCACATTTGTATTAAAGGAGTTCAATACAATTATATTCTAGAACGTCAATGCAATTATATTGTAGTTAAAAAGTGTTAGAAACCCAGGTCACATAATAACTCATTTACAAATGGGAAATATATATATATATATATATATATATATATATATATATATAATTGTTTAGTTCATAATAAGACCAGTGCACATTTGTATTAAAAGGAGTTCAATACAATTATATTCTAGAACGTCAATGCAATTATATTGTAGTTAAAAAGTGTTAGAAACCCAGGTCACATAATAACTCATTTACAAATGGAAAATATATATATATATATATATATATATATATATATATATATATATATAATTGTTTAGTTCATAATAAGACCAGTGCACATTTGTATTAAAAGGAGTTCAAATACAATTATATTCTAGAACGCTCAATGCAATTATATTGTAGTTAAAAAAGTGTTAGAAACCCAGGTCATGATAATAACTCATTTACAAATGGAAAATATATATATATATATATATATATATATATATATATATACCTTGTTTAGTTCCATAATAAGACCAGTGCACATTTGTATTAAAAGGAGTTCAATACAATTATATTCTAGAACGTCAATGCAATTATATTGTAGTTAAAAAGTGTTAGAAACCCAGGTCACATAATAACTCATTTACAAATGGAAAATATATATATATATATATATATATATATATATATATATATATAATTGTTTAGTTCATAATAAGACCAGTGCACATTTGTATTAAAAGGAGTTCAATACAATTATATTCTAGAACGTCAATGCAATTATATTGTAGTTAAAAAGTGTTATAACTCATTTACAAATGGAAAATATATATATATATATATATATATATATATATATATATATATATAATTGTTTAGTTCATAATAAGACCAGTGCACATTTGTATTAAAAGGAGTTCAATACAATTATATTCTAGAACGTCAATGCAATTATATTGTAGTTAAAAAGTGTTAGAAACCCAGGTCACATAATAAACTATTTACAAATGGAAAATATATATATATATATATATATATATATATATATATATATATATATATAATTGTTTAGTTCATAATAAGACCAGTGCACATTTGTATTAAAAAGGAGTTCAATACAATTATATTCTAGAACGTCAATGCAATTATATTGTAGTTAAAAAGTGTTAGAAACCCAGGTCACATAATAACTCATTTACAAATGGAAAATATATATATATATATATATATATATATATATATATATATATAATTGTTTAGTTCATAATAAGACCAGTGCACATTTGTATTAAAAGGAGTTCAATACAATTATATTCTAGAACGTCAATGCAATTATATTGTAGTTAAAAAGTGTTAGAAACCCAGGTCATTAATAACTCATTTACAAATGGAAAATATATATATATATATATATATATATATATATATATATATAATTGTTTAGTTCATAATAAGACCAGTACTTGTATTAAAAGGAGTTCAATACAATTATATTCTAGAACGTCAATGCAATTATATTGTAGTTAAAAAGTGTTAGAAACCCAGGTCACATAATAACTCATTTACAAATGGAAAATATATATATATATATATATATATATATATATATATATATATAATTGTTTAGTTCATAATAAGACCAGTGCACATTTATTAAAAGTGAGATTCAATACAATTATATTCTAGAACGTCAATGCAATTATATTGTAGTTAAAAAGTGTTAGAAACCCAGGTCACATAATAACTCATTTTACAAATGGAAAATATATATATATATATATATATATATATATATATATATAATTGTTTATAATAAGACCAGTGCACATTTGTATTAAAAGGAGTTCAATACAATTATATTCTAGAACGTCAATGCAATTATATTGTAGTTAAAAAGTGTTAGAAACCTCCAGGTCACATAATAACTCATTTACAAATGGAAAATATATATATATATATATATATATATATATATATATATATATAATTGTTTAGTTCATAATAAGACCAGTGCACATTTGTATTAAAAGTTCAATACAATTATATTCTCTAGAACGTCAATGCAATTATATTGTAGTTAAAAAGTGTTAGAAACCCAGGTCACATAATAACTCATTTACAAATGGAAAATATATATATATATATATATATATATATATATATATATATAATTGTTTAGTTCATAATAAGACTAGTGCACATTTGTATTAAAAAGGAGTTCAATACAATTATATTCTAGAACGTCAATGCAATTATATTGTAGTTAAAAAGTGTTAGAAACCCAGGTCACATAATAACTCATTTACAAATGGAAAATATATATATATATATATATATATATATATAATTGTTTAGTTCATAATAAGACCAGTGCACATTTGTATTAAAAGGAGTTCAATACAATTATATTCTAGAACGTCAATGCAATTATATTGTAGTTAAAAAGTGTTAGAAACCCAGGTCACATAATAACTCATTTACAAATGGAAAATATATATATATATATATATATATATATATATAATTTGTTTAGTTCATAATAAGACCAGTGCACATTTGTATTAAAAGGAGTTCAATACAATTATATTCTAGAACGTCAATGCAATTATATTGTAGTTAAAAAGTGTTAGAAACCCAGGTCACATAATAACTCATTTACAAATGGAAAATATATATATATATATATATATATATATATATATATATATAATTGTTTAGTTCATAATAATATCTATGCACATTTGTATTAAAAGGAGTTCAATACAATTATATTCTAGAACGTCAATGCAATTATATTGTAGTTAAAAAGTGTTAGAAACCCAGGTCACATAATAACTCATTTACAAATGGAAAATAAATATATATATATATATATATATATATATATATATATATATAATTGTTTAGTTCATAATACATTCAGTGCACATTTGTATTAAAAGGAGTTCAATACAATTATATTCTAGAACGTCAATGCAATTATATTGTAGTTAAAAAGTGTTAGAAACCCAGGTCACATAATAACTCATTTACAAATGGAAAATATATATATATATATATATATATATATATATATAATTGTTTAGTTCATAATAAGACCAGTGCACATTTGTATTAAAAGGAGTTCAATACAATTATATTCTAGAACGTCAATGCAATTATATTGTAGTTAAAAAGTGTTAGAAACCCAGGTCACATAATAACTCATTTACAAATGGAAAAATATATATATATATATATATATATATATATATAATTGTTTAGTTCATAATAAGACCAGTGCACATTTGTATT
>JBBBDQ010000972.1:905000-952500 GCA_037127315.1 Ascarosepion bandense
GTGCACATTTGTATTAAAAGGGAGTTCAATACAATTATATTTCAAACGTCAATGCAATTATATTGTAGTTAAAAAGTGTTAGAAACCCAGGTCACATAATAACTCACACAGTAAATATATATATATATATATATATATAATTATTTAGTTCATAATAAGACAATTTTGTTGTATTAAAGAGGTTCAATACAATTTTATATTCTAGAACGTCAATTTTGATATATTTATAAGTGCAAAGTGTTAAAACTTAATTAAACTAACTCATTTACAAATGGAAAATATATATATATATATATATATATATATATATATATATATAGACATTTAGATTCCACCAAAAACAGATAAGTGCATTGTATTAAAGGAGTTAATACAATTATATTAAACATCAATACAATTATAATAGCAGTTAAAAGTGGCCAAAACTGGTCACATAACAACTCATTTTAAATAAATATATATATATATATATATATATATATATATATATATATATATATATAGTGTTGATTCACATAGACCAATTTTTGTTGCCATTAAAAGGAGTTCAATACAATTATATTCTAGAACGTCAATCTGTTGACTATAATATGATTAAAAATATTAAACTTAGATATAACTAACTCATTTACAAATGGAAAATATATATATATATATATATATATATATATATAATTGTTTATGAATTCATAATAAGACCAGTGCACATTTGTATTAAAAGGAGTTCAATACAATTATATTCTAGAACGTCAATGCAATTATATTGTAGTTAAAAAGTGTTAGAAACCCAGGTCACATAATAACTCATTTACAAATGGAAAATATATATATATATATATATATATATATATATATATATATATATATATATAGTGTTTAGTTCATAATAAGACCAGTACACATTTGTATTAAAGGAGTTCAATACAATTATATTCTAGAAATAATATAAATTATATTGTAATTCAAAGTGTTGACTTAGATTTACATAATAACTCATTTACAAATAAAATATATATATATATATATATATATATATATATATATATATATATATATATATATATATATAATTGTTTAGTTCATAATAAGACCAGTGCACATTTGTATTAAAAGGGTTCAATACAATTATATTCTAGAACGTCAATGCAATTATATTGTAGTTAAAAGTGTTAAAGCAGGATGCATAACTGCTCATTTACAAATGGAAAATATATATATATATATATATATATATATATATATATATATATATATATATAATTGTTTGATTCATAATAAGACAGTACATTTGTAACCAAAGATTGACAGTATATTCTAGGCATCAATACAAAACCTAAATAACAGATAAAAATGGTAATAAAAACTTAGATCACATAACTCAACTATTACAAAATGGAAAATATATATATATATATATATATATATATATATATATATATATATAATTGTTTAAGTTATATAATAAATAAAATACATTATTAAAAGATTCCAATACAATTATATTCTTAAAATAAATGTAAATTATATTGTAGTTAAAAAGTGTTAGAAACCCAGGTCACATAATAACTCATTTACAAATGGAAAATATATATATATATATATATATATATATATATATATATATATATATAATTGTTTAGTTCATAATAAGACCAGTGCACATTTGTATTAAAAGGAGTTCAATACAATTATTCTAAAACATCAATGAAATATATTGCAATTAAAAATATTAAAAACTTAGTCCCTATCATCCGTTTACAAATGGAAAAATATATATATATATATAATTGATTCATAACAGAATGAGTACACATTTGTATTAAAATTCAATACAATTATATTCTAGAACGTCAATGCAATTATATTGTAGTTAAAAGTGTTAGAAACCCAGGTCACATAATAACTCATTTACAAATGGAAAATATATATATATATATATATATATATATATATATATATAATTGTTTTAGTTCATAATAAGACCAGTGCACATTTGTATTAAAAGAGGAGTTCAATACAATTATATTCTAGAACGTCAATGCAATTATATTGTAGTTAAAAAGTGTTAGAAACCCAGGTCACATAATAACTCATTTACAAATGGAAAATATATATATATATATATATATATATATATATATATATATATATATATATATATAATTTTACATTTTAGTTCTAATAAGACCAGTACATTTTATACTAAAGGAGTTCAATACAATTATTCTAGAACGTCAATGCAATTATTTGCTGGTCAAAATGCTAGAAACCCAGGTCACATAATAACTCATTTACAAATGGAAAATATATATATATATATATATATATATATATATATATATATATATATATATATATTGTTTAGTTCATAATAAGACCAGTGCACATTTGTATTAAAGGAGTTCAATACAATTATATTCTAGAACGTCAATGCAATTATATTGTGATTAAAAGTGTTAAAGCAGGTGCTAATAACTCATTTACAAATGAAATATATATATATATATATATATATATATATATATATATATATATATAATTTATTTAGTTCATAATAAGACAAGTGTTTATTTTGTATTAAAGAGAGTTCCAAATACAATTATATTCTAGAACGTCAATGCAAATTATATTGTAGTTAAAAAGTGTTAGAAACCCAGGTCACATAATAACTCATTTACAAATGGAAAATATATATATATATATATATATATATATATATATATATATATATATATAATTGTTTAGTTCATAATAGAATGATGCATTTGTATTAGGGTTCAAATACAATTATATTCTAGAACGTCAATGCAATTATATTGTAGTTAAAAAGTATTTAAAATAGGTCACATAATAACTCATTTACAAATGGAAAATATATATATATATATATATATATATATATATATATATATATATATATATAATTATTTAAATTCACAACAAGACCAGTGCACATTTGTATTAAAAAGGGAGTTCAATACAATTATATTCTAAAACGTCAGTATACAGTATATTGTAGTTAAAAGGTGTTAGAAACTGAGTCACATAATAACTCATTTACAAATGGAAAATATATATATATATATATATATATATATATATATATATATATATATATATAATTGTTTAGTTCATATTAAGACAGTGCACATTTGTATTAAAGGGTTCAACTTAGTATATTAAAACATCAATAAATTATATTGTAGTTAAAAGTGTTAGAAACCCAGGTCACATAATAACTCATTTACAAATGGGAAAATATATATATATATATATAATTGTTTAGTTCATAATAAGACCAATTTTTACATTTGTATTAAAGTTAACATTATGTTTCAAGCAATCAGTGACCTATTGCAATTAAAGAATAGTAGGAAACTTGAATATAACTCATTTACAAATGGAAAATATATATATATATATATATATATATATATATATATTCTGACCGGAGCAATAACGATTCTTAAACATGATTTACAGACAATAACTTCTAAAGTGAATTTAATTCTTGAATTCTCAAGAATTACTCAATTACATTGATTTTGTGCCAAACTACGGTAAACTTTACATAAAATATAAGTGGAAACCTTAGAAAGGAAGTATGTAACATTAGGTAGATCAACACGATTTGCAAAGAGGAAGGTGAACAAACTAAAAGCATTTCTACCATTATTCCTCAAAAACATGTAAAATTTATAATATATTTAATTTTACTAATCTAAACAGAAATTCCAGAAGCCTTTCAAAAGCATACAGAAAATTGGAGAAAACACTTTCAGAGATTTGCAAAAGCCTCTTATAGAAATGTATAATTTGCAAAAGCCTCTAACAGAGACACGTAATTTTGAAAAGCCTCTAACAGAGGCGCGTAATTTTGAAAAGCCTCTGAGGCGCGTAATTTTGAAAAGCCTCTAACAGAGGCGCGTAATTTTGAAAAGCCTCTAACAGAGGCGCGTAATTTTGAAAAGCCTCTAACAGAGGCGCGTAATTTTGAAAAGCCTCTGAGGCGCGTAATTTTGAAAAGCCTCTAACAGAGGCGCGTAATTTTGAAAAGCCTCTAACAGAGGCGCGTAATTTGGAAAAGCCTCTAACAGAGGCGCGTAATTTGGAAAAGCCTCTAACAGAGGCGCGTAATTTGGAAAAGCCTCTAACAGAGGCGCGTAATTTGGAAAAGCCTCTAACAGAGGCGCGTAATTTGGAAAAGCCTCTAACAGAGGCGCGTAATTTGGAAAAGCCTCTAACAGAGGCGCGTAATTTGGAAAAGCCTCTAACAGAGGCGCGTAATTTTGAAAAGCCTCTAACAGAGGCGCGTAATTTGGAAAAGCCTCTAACAGACGCGTAATTTGGAAAAGCCTCTAACAGACGCATAATTTGGAAAAGCCTCTAACAGACGCATAATTTGGAAAAGCCTCTAACAGACGTGCAGATGTTGCAAAAGCTCCTCATATAAATACAGAAATTTCAAAAGGCTACATGGATGTCTACCTTCATAATTTTGGAGGAGATGAATAGGTTTTATTTTGGCCAATTTTTGCACCATTTATTTTGGCAATTTTTGCACCATTTATTTTGGCAATTTTTGCACCATTTATTTTGGCAATTTTTGCACCATTTATTTTGGCAATTTTTGCACCATTTATTTTGGCAATTTTTGCACCATTTATTTTGGCAATTTTTGCACCATTTATTTTGGCAATTTTTGCACCATTTATTTTGGCAATTTTTGCACCATTTATTTTGGCAATTTTTGCACCATTTATTTTGCCAATTTTTGCACCATTTATTTTGCCAATTTTTGCACCATTTATTTTGCCAATTTTTGCAGTTAATGTTTAATTATATTAAACATTAGATATCTATCTAATATGTCATAATTGAGCCTAAACTTTTTAACAAAATAAATCAAAACTGTCTTCCATTGAATATGCACAGTCTGTTTTTTTTTTTATTTTTTGTACTTGATTTTGTGACTTTTTCTGAATTCATCAACGCTGTTACTTGACATTTTACTGCCCTCAACACTTTTTGCCTGTGACGATTTTTGCCAGTATTAAGCTGATTACGTTAAGAAATGGATGGTGTGCACTCAGCATTTTCACCTGATTACATTGCCATTTCTGAAGAACATAAAATTCCAGCTGCCATCTCGCTCTCTTTTTCTTACCTGTCTACAGGCTGATTGGAATGAGACGCTAATTGATTTCTAAGGATGTTCACTTTGTAGAAAGATTGGCAGAGTCGAAAGAATTAGCCACTTGTTTCGAGAAATGTCTTCTGTTATCCACTCAGGCAGAGAAGAAAATGGATGGCTTTGAAGAAAGTTCCTTTTGAGAATGGAAAGAAGTTGTTAACCAAGTGAAGAGCCAGGTTTCTAATTTTATCAAATTTTGTTTTCATGGGATCTCAACATGTCCCACTTATTTTCTTATCGTGATAGTCAAACAATTTCTTCATCTCCAGTATCTCAGAGTTTTTAAATATGTGCGACATATTATCTATGCAAGTTATTTTCGATGTCCGCAAATTATGCATTTTATACAATTTTTATGGGGAAAATGTATAGAAGGTACTTTAATCACGAGATCATGCAGTGTCAATTTTTGCCCAGGTTCTAACGACTTTTATTATTAGAAGGTGGGATATTTAATAACAAAATTGATAGAAAAATAAGCAAACAGAAAAAAAAAAGTGAATAAAGAAATTGGCTAAACTATATACACAAAACACAGACATATATAAAAAATAAAAAAAAGTATTAAATTTAACATTTTCAGAGAACCGTCTCCTTTGTGTACGTGTCTAGTCATACTGACTAAATATCACTTCTATTCAATGATGTCTTAAAAGATAAAACATTTTACACAAAACTTCTTCCACTCAGACCTGACGGAGACTACCACCACATTTAATTTCATTGTTTCTCATTTTATTTTTAAAACTTTTTTTTAGTGCAGTCTTATTGATTACCCTCTTAGCTTTACGATTGACAAAAAAGATTTTGAAAAATTTCAATATTTAAACATTTTCGGGTGGGGGTATTGGTTTCTCATACAACGTTGTAGTAAATCGAACCTCTGTTTTCAAATCAGTCACTGGTACGACATTACCGCCACTTGTAAATGTGTTCATTATCAAATTTTTGTACTTTTTTCAGTGCAATATTATCTTTTATGCCTGAAACTTTACAAATGACAAAAAAAATTTGCAAAAATTTCAATATTTAAACAATTTTAGTTGGGGGGACCAGTTTCTCATACAACCTTACTATAACGTTGTATGAGAAACTGACCCCCCCCCCCCCCCCGCCCCCCCAAATTTTTTTTTAAATATTGTAATTTTTCAAAATTTTTTTTTGATAATCGGAAAGTTTAAGTAACAATCGATAAGACTGTGTTGAAAAAAAAGTGAAAAAAAAATGAAAAACAATGAAATTAAACGTGGTGGTAGTCTGCTTCAGGTCTGCCAAAAAAATATTTATACAAAAAAAAGCTTTCTTTGGAAAATATTTTTATCTATATAAAATAACTATGAAAGCTTTTTATTTGTAATTTTTTTATATGTAATAAAGTTAACCATAGTTTTTGGCCTTTAAGTTTTAAGATCTGTGATTTGAATAAAGATTTTGAAGATCTATTCACTTAGCTTTTTTATTTTATTTTTTTATTTTTATTTTTTTCAAACCCCAAAAAATTTCAGCATCAGTCAAAAAAAAATAAATAAATAAATAAAAATTGGCATAAAAGAACAACTTGTATATGAAATATTTGATTTATACCACTTCTTTTATTCATGACTTAAAAAATATACAATTGACACAATTATGGTTGTAACCTAAAAAGGTTACGGAATGAGAAATAACCCAAATGGAGGTTGGAAAATGAAGTAGTAATATTTATAGCATCAGCAAAATAGAATACTTGCTATCTGTATGAAGTAGATAACCACTGCTAATGGTGACAGCAATATAACCTCCTTCACAATGGTCTTCCATGTATTTATGAGGATTGAGACATACCCATTAATGTGTATAGGAACATATATAATAATTATCTAAATACAAAAACCGTTTTTCTTAAAAAAACATTTGTATTCAATCATTTTATCATTCCTATTTTTTGCACAAGAACAATTTCAGCAGCATTAAAAATATAGAATATTGATATGCCATGAATCATTTCAATGTTTAATCACATCAGAAAATTTCAAAGATAATTTGGCAAACCTGAACAAATGTTCCTTTAATAAGACGACGTGCCAAAAGTACGATTTTGCTCTTGACACTGCTATTATTTTAACTACCTTCCCTATTTAGCAATGTTTGTTTTAAAAAGCAGTGATTTGAATTGTAATAAAACCTAAACATGACGAAAGTGTATTTTTTTGTCCTTGCGAATTTATAACAAAAATATTAATTACTATTTATTTATTAGATTATTTACAAGAGTAATTTTATATTAAAACATTCTAAAAACTAATAAAATTGTATTAAATCTAATGCAATGTGATCGATACTGACTTGGCAGACTGGCTGCAGTCACTCTCTCACTGGCGTGACGTGGCTTCCATGTGCCTCTTCTATAAATACTTTCACGGCTTCTGCTTCGATGAACTTAGACCACTGGTGCCCCCTAGGTACGAATTTGCACAAAATACTAGATTAGCAATTAGGTCCCACTCTTTTACAGTGAAACCGATAAAATGTAACTGCAATTTCTACTCCAACAGCTTTTCTCACACTTCCCGCCTGTGGAATTCCTTTTTACATGCTTGCTTCCCCGACAGTTACAATCTCCAAGAATTTAAATGTAAGGTCAATAGACACCTCCTAACACTAACTCGCATCCATTCTCTCAAACACTCTTCCCATCTACCCAACCCTCAGCCTCGGTATCCTTACCCATCTATCACCCTCCTTCTGACATTTCCTATATCTAACCACGCTTTCTCTTCACCTTCCCCTATGTAACCCTCTGTGCAATAGTGGCACTGGAATGCCTTGTTTGGGGTGAAATGATTAAAAAAAAATTTATGAATTTAATATGCATTTACTTATTCCATAATGTTGCAGATTGTGCATCAACATAAGACATTTATTCTCATATTAATTTTATGGGCTTTCCGTGTTTGCTAAATGCATGTTGGGAGCGAGTGTCCAGAAGATTTTCTTGCAGTAGATTGGTTACCAACCAAGGCTATTAAACGCAACTTATAGCTGGAGAGTGAAGAGATGGATTCATTACCTTTCTCAAAGGTATTTACATCAAAGTGAATGCAACGAATTCAACTGGAATTTCAATTTGGCTCTTTGATTTCATATTTCAAGCCAATATCCATTGCGCCAGCCAGAATTACCAATTTATGAATAAATGTAAAAACAATTTTTTATTGTCATTTACTAATTGCACCAACTATAAAGAAATCCTTATTGTTTACCATTTTATAAAGTTATAATCAATTGGCAATTAGCCGATGTTTTGTTAACAATTCCAATAAATAATATAAGTAAACAATCTAGTAATTAAAGTTTTTCTCTAAACCACTTGATTTTGTTAGGATTGCTCTAAGGATGTGTGATTTTGTGAGATTTCTCTGTACATGGGTTGTTTTTCTCACTCAAGTAGGGCACTCATATAAATGTTCTTTTTGTCAAACTATTCTATCTGTGCATATTTTAAGTGCATCTATGCCAACCAACTGATGACATTTTGGTATCAGGCTCTGACATCCTGTGAGGTACAAATTTGTGCTGGCTGGTAAAGAGCGACCCCTTATGCCAGGGGTGGACAATGAATGCAATGTTTTATGTATCTGTGAGTGTGAGGCTATTATATCTGGGGCTTATCACAGATTAACTCCTCTTTGAACAAAGAGTCTTTCTTCTTCTTTATGTGTCGTGTCTCCTCAGGATGTAGGCTATTGTGGCTCTTCATAATTTCCTGTCATTTATGGTTCTTAATTTTGTCTTTTTGTTATTCTCTTAAACCTTGTTCTGACATCCTTTTACCCAATTTCAATAAGCAGCTCAAGCATTGTTTTTCTCTATTCCTCATTCTGTCTTGTGCGTATCAGGTTTTCCGAGCCTTCTTTCCTCATTATGTTCCTTAGTAATTTCAACTATTTCTTTCTAATGTTAAGTATGTTTCCCTTTTATTTTCATTTTCCCTAAAAACTTGTCATTGCTCACATGTTCAGTGTGTGATTTTCCCAGAATCCTTGTGTAGAACCACATTTCTGTTGCCTCAACTTTCATCTTCATTTTTAAGGAGATTGTCCAGCATTCACTGCCATATAGGATGACTGATATTATGTAACAGTTCAGTACTCTTTGTTTCTTATGAAATTTTACTGTTTATTAATAATCTGCTTATCTTTGGAAATGCATCTTGCATTTTCTGCTCTTTGTTAAAATACTTTCAGATATTTAAATTGTACTTGTTTGATATTGGTATCTCTAATTTGTAATTATTTTTTCTTTGGCTTGTCCTTTTGATGATAACCATGCATTCTCTTGTCTTGCAGTTGATTTTTAATCCTTTCTTCTTGCTGACCTTCACTAACTAGAAATTTTTGTCGCTCTCTTTCCAAGTCTACTCTCAACACTGTGTTATCTATATATCTTATGTTAGGATTGTGGTCACTAATAATGGATCCTGGTAGGAATTCCATTTCTTTTTAGAATTGCCCTACTGTATAGGTTGACTAAGTCTGGTGAGAAGACACATCCTTGTCTTACATAACTTTCTATTTTTGTATATCTTCTGAATTCATATTCTATCAATATGCAGGTTGTTTGCAGTTTTTGGTTATTCTAATGTCTTTCCTGAATATGTCATGGTTGTTAAGCAGTTCCAAAAGATCTTTGACATAGTTTATCAAAAGCATTTGTATAATCTATAAAACTCATGTCTTTCTGCATTTGTCTTTCTCTTTTTTATATCACTAGCAGTATAGCCTGGCATTGCTTGGGTGTAATGAAAGCTTTAAAACTAATCCATGGTCCTGGAGCTCAGACTCTTTGGACGTTGGTACGAAAGACTAAAAAGCAATAGCTGTTTCCAGTTAAAGCAAAACCGTAGACTGAAAGAAAAATGAATGGATGTAAGTCAAATTTTTGATTTCCTGTTATCAATATCAAATAAGTTTTTTTTGTCGTAAACTGAATTTTGAAGGATAAATAAGTCCTTTGAGTAAATGGTATCATGGCTGAGACTAAGAACTAAATACAGCCATACAGGCAGATAAACAGACACACACACACAAACTTCTTGCCTTTTTTATATATATATATTATCGATTTTCTGCACTATTGTAAGAACTGCAACCTTGAAACTTCTTCGTTGCTTATGTCTTTGTCTATGAGTGTATGAAATTTGATTAAAATCGGACCACTCCTTCTATAACTCTATTTTGTTTCGATTATCGATTTTCGATATTTATTGGGGGCACCTCGACATAAAACCTAGCTAAGAACACTCGCAGACACTTGTAGTACAACTGTAAATTTTAAAGAAAATTGGTTTAGCCGTTTTGGAGTATATAGGTAATGGACACACACAGACATAAAGTTCCATTTATAAATAAGTTTAGATTAGATTTTGAGCATAAATATCGCATTACTTGTTTCATTGTCTTTAATGAACCTGCACTGTTCGTGTCATATTTCTGATCTGATTCTGTTGTGTGCTCCATTTGTTAGAATTTGGATGATAAAGTTTTGTCATATGACTCATAAGGCTGATTTTCTGATGGAGTTCACATTTTTTTGCACCTTTTTTCTTGGGCAGTGCTATAAAAGAATCGATCTACTTAGGCCTTCTGATATATCACTGCTTTTCTAGATTTATTATTTCTGTAATCTTGTTGATCCAGAAATCAGTTAAGACTTCCAGCATCTCTCTTACAATGACATCTAGTCCTGCTGCTTTGTTTCTGTTCAATTTGGTGAGTGTAGATTCCACTTCAAATTTTAATATTTCCGGTTCTTCTGATTGTCTTCTTTTGTCATGGCAGAGTTCTGAATTACATTCATTCAATCTCTGAAGTATGTTTTCTTTCTGTAATATGTGTTCTGTCTGGATTTTATGCATCCTGTTGATGAGCAGGCATCTTGTTCTCTTGGTTTTCTTATTTTTGTTCTTATAAAACACTGCTTTATCTGTGATACTTGTTCTTTTAATTTTCACACAGTTGTTGTTGAGTTATTCCTCTTTTGCTTGCCTGCACTTTTCCTGATATCTTGGCATTGTTTGTTATCTGCTTTTCATCATGTCAAGAGTTTCATCTGTTTTCTTTTTCTTTGTTTAGTTTTCTTAAGGATGAGCAAAATTAGTTATGTTATTAAAGCTTTCTCTAATAGATCCCATTTTAAGTTTCCATTGTCATTTTATCTGCATTCACACTGTAGATATTTCTCCTTCAGATTTTGGTCCAAGAATCTGTCGGTTTTGCAATTTTGGTGCTGCTTTTTCCCTCTTTAGTTTCCGTAATTTTACTCTAACTTCGTATATTACTGGAAGGTAGTTGCTTCCAAAGTCAGCACTTGGATATGTTTTGCAGTGTAAAACTGCATTCCTAAATTTCTAATTAATGATTTTGTAGTCAATTTTGTCTTTTGTTTCTCCTTTTGGGGTTCTCCATGTTCTACATTTTGGGTATTTTGAAAACTAGCTGTTGGCTACTACCTGGTCATTTGCTGTACACCATTGGATCCATTTCAGACAGATCTTAAATTTGCTAATTATTTGACCATGTCTCTCTTAGCCTAATTTGGCATTCAGGTCTCTCATGAAAATTTTTTATTTCTTGTAATTAGCATTGAGTCTTAACATTGTCTAGTGTACAGAAAAAAATTTCAATTTCTTCTACGCTTTTTACTGTTGTTGCATATACAGCTATGATGGATATTTTGAAACACTTTCTTTTCAGTTTAATAACAAGAATTCTTTCAGATGTTTGACAGTATTACAGAACACATTTCCTTGTGTGTTAATCTAATATTAAACCTACTCCTCTGTCATTTTTTATCTTTTTGCATCTAATTCTGTTTGTCACTGATGAAATCTCCATTGTTTGCTCACTTTCTCTCACATAGGCCTAGAATAATAATATTTAATCTGCTCATTTCAAGCTTTTGTGTTCTAACTGATCACTATGGGTGAATTTTCCAATATTCCTGCAAATAATTTTTTGTCTGTTGTGAACAATTGCTGGATGATAGGCAAGTGACACCCATCTTTCATGTTTTCCTTTACCTGGTTGGTGAGGGATCAATTTCAAGAAGTATGACTTCCTTCAAAAATTTCGTTCAGACCATATTTGGTAGTTTCTCATGTGAAACACATAAGACACTCTATTCTACATTATACATAATCCTCTCAATTATAACAAAGGCCATTGTGTATTTGTGTGTGTATATATATATATATATATATATATATATATATATATATATATATATATACTAGCAGTATAACCTGGCGTTGCTCGAGTGTAATGAAAGCTTTAAAACAAATCCATGGTCCTGGAGCTCAGACACTTTGGACGTTAGCACAAAAGACTAAAAAGCAATAGTTGTTTTCAGTTAAAGCAAAACCGTAGACTGAAAGAAAAATGGATGGATGTAAGTCAAATTTTGATTTCCTGGTATCGATATCAAATAAGTTCTTTTCGTCGTAAACTGAATTTTGAAGGCTAAAAAAGTCCTCCGAGTAAATGGTACCATGGCTGAGACTAAGAACTACAATTATACCTATTAGAACCAAACCCAAAGCAAAAACTAAAATATAAGGGATAAAATACAAACATATAGGCAGATAAATAGACACACACACAAACATCTTGCCTTTTATTTATATATATATATATATATATATATATATATATATTATTGATTTTCTGCACTATTGTAAGAACTGCAACCTTGAAACTTCTTTGTTGCTTATGTCTTTGCCTATGAGTCTATGAAATTTGATTAAAATCAGACCACTCCTTCTATAACGCGATGTTTTTTCGATTATCGATTTTCTATATCTCTCGGGGGCACCTCAACATAAAACCTAGCTAAGAACACTTGCAGACACTTGTAGTACAACTGTGTAAATTTTCAAGGAAATCGGTTCAGCCGTTTCGGAGTCTATAGGTAACGGGGAGAGAGAGACACACACACACACACACACACACACACAAAGTTCTATTTATAAATAAGTTTAGATATATATATATATATATATATATATATATATATATATATATACACACACACACATATACATAACCAAGAAAAGGTTAGATATGAATGGAATAAAATTCTGTATCCAGAGAAACACTATTCTTAAAAAAGTACTCAATACAAAGTAGAGCGAATAATGTTTATTTAGAATTTATAACATATATATATATAGGTTATCCATCCTGCGCATAAGAAGAGGGAGGGATATATAACATGAATATATTATAATATTACTACAAAAGTAGCTATTTTGTTTTGACACCTTCACTTGATAAAACACAGGCAGTGTTGAAACAAAATAGCTACTTCTGTTGTGATATTATAATATATTCATGTTATATATCCTTCCCTCTTCTTATGCGCAGGGTGGATAACCTGTGAAAAACAGCTAATAATCCTCTCAAATATTTTGCCATCATAGTTTTGAAATTAATGTATGGTTAATACAGTTCAGTTCATTCACGATACTGGATGAATAAATATTCATATTTGTTTTTACTCAGCAGAATTTTATCTTTGAAATTCTCTAATAAATTTAAAACAAGTTTTGTTTTTTCAGTACAATCTAAATTGGTATTTGAACTAATTTTTTAAATGCATGGCCAAATTTATGCATAAATCTTCCAGTTTAGTTTAAACATTTGCCCTCGGGTAATAGTCATGCAGAACAGTGGGAATGACCTGTGAGGAAACAGCTAATAATCCTCTCAAATATTTGCTGTCATTTTTAATGGCAGGGTTACATTCATCCTGACTCTATTCTACTATGCAGTCTACAAAATAAAAATAAGCTCCGTGCAAGCACAAAATTAAAGATAAAATGGTGACAATTTACTCATTGCACTATATAAGGACCTTGAATAAGTTCTTGCTGTTTTCTAACAGATGACATGCTCAGAATTGTTTGCATGTAGTTTTCAGTTGGCAATGCATCTATAAGGAAGTACTATAAGCAAGCTTGAAATTCAGTGTATATCATTTTGCTGAAGTGGAAACAGTTTTAATTTTCATAGTGTTAAACATGTTGAATTTCATGCCAAAGAAAGTGTATTTGTGAGGAATTTTGCTGCTTTATTAAAAAAGCTAAAAAACTGCAACTGAAGCACACGGAATTTTTGTTAAGACTTACGATGATCATACCCTGTTGGAAATAACATGCAGAGATTGGTGTAAATGCTTCAAAAGTAATGATTTTGATGTTGAAGATAAACAACACTCTGTTGCCCCGAAAAACTTAGAAGATAAAGAATTGGAGGCTATACTTCATGGAGACTCATGTCAGGCCCAAACTAAAATTTCAGAATCATTAGGAGTTGATCACACATCATATTGTGACCAGAGATGAAAAGTGGATACATTACAATAACTCCAAGCATAGAAGAATATGGGGTAAGCCCAACCATGCATCAACACTGGGCCGCAAAGCTGAATATCCATGGTTCAAAGTTTCTACTCTGCATTTGGTGGGATCAGCTGGATGTAGTTTATTATGATCTGCTCAAACTGACCAAAACCATCACGAGAGTTCGTTATTGATTACAGTTTATGTGTTTGTGCTGAGCATTAAAGAAAAAAACAGTCGCTGTATGAGCAGAGACATGGCAAAATGATTTCCAGCATGACAGTGCTCAGCCACATGTTACAAAATGGGTGAAAATCTACTTGGAAATGATTAAATGGGAAGTCTTACCTTATCCACTGTATGCAGCAGACATTGCCCTGTCAGATTATCACTTTTTTCGCTTGATAGCACATGGCCTGGTTGAGCAGCACTACCATTATTATGAAGATGCCAAAAAAATGGGTCAGTATGTGGTTAACATTAAAAGATATCGTTTTTCTTGTGCGAAACTCAGATGCTGCCATGGACAATAATTGCAGTGACATATTTGTTACTAATTTATATACATAAAATATTACTTTTCATGAAACATCTTTGTGTGTGTGTATATATATATATATATATAAAAATAATGCTCTACGATATATGTTGTATTGAGCCTGTTTTTTAAAAAATGTCGAACAGAATTTTAAAACTGTTAGTTCTCTTCACCTGGAGATATATATATATATATATATATATTATGAAACTTTATAAAAGAAGTATGAAACATTAGGCAGATCAACACGATTTGCACAAAGAATGCTGTTTACAATAAATCAAAAAAACAAAAACCAAGGCAAAATTTGGGCTGATAAGAGAATCATCAGTAGTCTGTGAGCAATGCAGATATATCGTCATAAATTTCTGGGAGTTCAGAACTGACGCCATTATTTGCAAGATTCTATTGGAGAACAGGACAAGTTTATTTCAGTCAGAGTTCAACAAAACACAATCAAACTTGGTCAGCCAGAAAATGGAGTCAATTCCTATCAGTTAGAAACACCAAAAGATAACATACTAATAGTTCAATTTGATAGTTTTATATTCTAAAAGGCTTTCCATCTTTGTGTGTGTGTGTGTGTGTGTGTGTGTACATATATATATATATATATATATATATATATATATATATATATGTCAAAGTATTAAAGTGTATAGAAATATAAAAATAAAGTTAAAATACATGTTAAAAGTCATCTTCACTTTACAGATGACGTCACCTTTAGCGACTTGGAATGAGTCCCAGCAAATGAGAAAAACTCAGAATTAGCCAAAAACAGTAATAAAAACTGAACAGTAAAAGGTAAAGTTTGTTAGGGATATGTGCAAAAGAAAATAGTTGACCTTATTGGTTGGGAAAGCACTCACTTGGGAGTCAGTTCTACAAAGCAGCAGCGTGTAAGAAGCTGTTTAAAGGGAATTTCTCGTTAATGGGATATGAAGAGAACGAAGGTGATTCAACCCCATGTGAATGGTACGGCACAGTACATCATAGCTGTGAGGATTAGCATTTGATAGGAAATTAAAAAAAAAAGGTAGCTTGTCTGACCATTTTTTATGGAGATAACAATAGATGCACACACACACACTGAGAGTATAAACAAACAAATAGAAGATTTTTTGTTTGTTTTAACCTAACACGCACATTAATAAGGGTTTAATAGATTTTCTTTATAATCTATATCATCACTAAAATTTGATATTTGGTGCGGACCCATCTGTGAGTAAATATCTCTGCTTTTAAAGCAGTTGAAATTTGTCTACTGGCCTGCGTGTGCATATGAGGTTTTAAGTCAAGATGTCATGCCTTCTAGCAGGACTGAAACCTGCTCTTCCATTGAATGGGACAACCACCATGCTTTGTGACTGCTCTGTCATGAAAAAGTTATTGATAGCAATAAGGTATCTGAACCAAACACTCTTCACCAAGAACTTTTTCACTTTTTAATCAAAAGTATTAACACACACACACACACACACGTTTGTAGTTATAGGAAATAGTGTTGGATTGTAAAATAAAAAGCAAAATTCCTTATGAATATATTAGAGATATACAGAGTGGTCCATTAGTAGGTGGACAGTTAGTGAAATAGGTTTGTATATCGGTTATATTATGACAATAGTACTTACTAGTATAGTGAGAACAAATTTAACATTACAACAACAACTGAAGTAAATGTAATAATTGCATTAGTTGTTGTAAATGTATATGTAATCTTGTAATAAATGATATCATTCATGATCCACCTACTTTTGGCCCACCCTGTATGTGTGTGTGTGTATATATATATATATATATATATATATGTATATATGTGTGTGTGTGTGTGTGTTGCCAAATGGCAAGAATGTTTGCTTTCTGACAATGAAGCCCGTGTTCGAATCTCACCACAATCAATTTTTCAGAAAAGTCATTTCTAAACATTATCTGTCTGGAGGAAGCAATCTCAGTGTGTGGCACTTTGGAAAGTGCCTGAAAACCATACAATTGGTTGACCCAAGCCATGTGAGTTAATTTGGGTAAGCAGTTCTTTTTGAGGGGCCTTCGAGAGTTGTGGTGGTTCAAAGTCAAAAGTCATCGCGACCGAGGGTTTGAGCATCCTGGCTTTGTTCAGACTGTTGTTTATACGAGATAATGTGCTCTCTCCCACTGTAACTACGGTCTGCTCAGCATAGTTGCAGTATAAACCACAGGTGGGCTCTGTGGGTGTTGAACAAACACAAGTGTGCCTGAGCAGGCGTCTACAATGATGATGACTAGCCCTCTGTTAGATGGTTATCCTCGAATATGTGTGGCCAGCCATTATTTTGTGTGTGTGTGTGTGTGTATATATATATATATATATATATATATAGTTTTTAGATATGGTATGTTTATGGGTTAAAGTGCTCAATATCAAGTATAGAGCATCTGTAAATATAAGAGTGAACATTGAAGTAAACACCCAGAGGTGACTGTCTGTTTCAGGCTTATGCGATTGTTAGACCACACACGCACACACTTTCTTTGACTCCTTCACCATATTTCTTTTAGTTCTTTCTCTTTCTCTTCCATTTTCCTCTTTTTGTTTATTCCCTCAATGTCTCTTTCACACACCCCCACTTTTTTTGGTTTTTCATTCTCCCTACCCCATTTACCTCGCACACAAAAATTTACCAACATAAGGAAACAAATTTTCCATCTCAGCTTCAAAAAATAACGTTTACTGCCTGATGAGTCAATGGCCTTTCAATGTTAAAACAAAATGGACACTTTGTAGTAGATTGTAATTTGAACATGTTCTAAATTATAATTTATCATAAAAAAAATATATATATAAATATATATACACATACATACTATAATGCAATTTTTGGATTGCTATCTAATTTTTTAATAAGTTTTTCAGATTTCAAAATTAGTTGTTTTATATAGTTTTTAAAGTTACTAAAGGTTCTTTTTATTTTTGCTTTTTTACTGAAAATGTTTGAATATTATTACGTTAATTTTCAAAGGTATCATATTTTCTATAATTTTGTAACTGTTTTTGACATTTTCTTGTTTGCTGATACCCATTCCAAATCACTCAAGGTAATGTCATTAATAACAATCAAACTGAAGTTTACTGTGTATTGTAAATTTCTTTATACATTTCAATACTAAAATATATGAGCTCTAATATATATATATATATATATATATATATATATCTAAACTTATTTATAAATGGAACTTTGTGTGTCTGTGTATCCGTTACCTATAGACTCCGAAACAGCTGAACCAATTTTGTAAATTTACACAGTTGTACTATAAGCATCTGCGAATGTTCTTAGCTACGTTTTCTGTCGAGGTACCCCTGATAAATATTGAAAATCGAAAAAAATCGGGTTATAGAAAGAGTGGTCCGATTTTAATCAAATTTGATGCACTCATAGACAAAGACATAAGAAATGATATTCAGAAGCTTGAAGGTTGCAGTTCTTACAAAGGTGCAGAAAATTTGACATCGATACCAGGAAATCAAAATTTGACTTACATTCATTCATTTTTTTCTTTCAGTCTACGGTTTTGCTTTAACTGGAAACAACTATTGCTTTTTAGTCTTTCGTGCCAACGTCCAAAGAGTCTGAGCTCTAGGACCATGTATTAGTTTTAAAGCTTTCATTACACCCGAGCAACGCCGGGCTATACTGCTAGTATATATATATATATATATATATATATAGCCCTAAAACAAATAACTTTTCATGGTTTTAACCACACACACGATATATATATATATATATATATATATATATATATCGTGTGTGTGGTTAAAACCATGAAAAGTTATTTGTTTTAGGGCTATATATATATATATATATATATATATATATATATATCGTGTGTGTGGTTAAAACCATGAAAAGTTATTTGTTTTAGGGCTATATATATATATATATATATTTATGTAAAGATAGAAAGCATCTATCTAATTGAACTATTACAATATTATCTTTTGGTGTTTCTAACTGATAGGAATTGACTCCATTTTCTGGCTGACCAAGTTTGATTGTGTTTTGTTGAACTCTGACTGAAATAAACTTGTCCTGTTCTCCAATAGAATCTTGCAAATAAAGGCGTCAGTTCTGAACTCCCAGAAATTTATTAAGATATGTCTGCATTGCTTGCTGTCTGTTGATGGTTCTTTTATCAGTGAAAAATTTTGTCATGGTTTTATTTTTGCAATTTATTACAAACAGCATTCTCTTTTACAAATCGTGTTGATCTGCCTAATGTTTCATCCTTACTTTTTAGAGTTTCTAGCTATATTTTACATTTATAAAGTTTTACTTAGTATGACACAAGGCCACTGTAATTGAGTTATTCTTTTGAAGTAAATTCACTTTAGAAGCAATTTTCTGTAAATAATGTTTGCTAATCATTGCTCCAGAGTGAAGAGTTCTTCAAAATTATTTATTCAACTTTGTCATGTGTAATGTCATAGAAATTGGGCGTATAATCAGTTGAGTGCCATACATGATACACGCTTTGGACGAAAGAGACATGACTGACTGGGCAGAAGATTATCTCGCAGTAAATTGTCTATCTTTCTGTGACAGACTGGTTGCAAGCCAATGCTATAGAACTCAGTATGTCCTGTTATTTAACCCATAACTGGAGGGAAGAGACAGATTAATACCTTTCCCAAGGGTATTTGTGCATAAGTGAATGTAAGAATTCAACTGGAATTTGAACTCAGCTCCCTGATTTCTTGTTCTTAGTCGATATCCACTACACCACAGTGCATATATGATTCATATCACAACACGAGCAAATTTGTTAATTAGGCATATGGCCGAGGAGTGGGGAGACATATTTTAAAAAAAAGTATTCAAGGAGTAAATACTGTTCAGTCTTCAGATTAAATGATGGATGAAGAATAGCCACTTTTCTTCTATAAAATAAATTTTATAGAAAAATGTAAGGTAAAAATATCTCAAGTAGGGATGATTTTTTTCACATCTTGGTATTTTTCATTCCAGCATTTGTCTTTTGTGACCTTATGATTACACTAGCAGTATAGCCCCGTTTTGCTTCGGTGTAATGAAAGCTTTAAAATTAATCCATGGTCCTGGAGCTCAGACTCAGCCTAAAGAATATTTGAAATAATAAAATAATTGCGACAATTTACCAATCGCATATATATATATATATATATATATATACACACACACATACTAGCAGTATAGCCCGGCGTTGCTCGGGTGTAATGAAAGCTTTAAAACTAATCCATGGTCCTGGAGCTCAGACTCTTTGAATGTTGGCACGAAACACTAAGAAGTAATAGTTGTTTCCAGTTAAAGCGAAATCATAGACTGAAAGAAAAATGAATGGATATAAGTCAAATTTTGATTTCCTGGTATCGATATCAAATAGGTTTTTTCATCGTAAACTGAATTTTGAAGGCTAAATAAGTCCTCTGAGTAAATGGTATCATGGCTGAGAATAAGAACTACAATTATAACTACTTAGAGCCAAACCTGAAGCAAAAACTAAAATAAAAGGGCTGAAAAAAAATACAGACATACAGGCAGATAAACAGACACAAACACACAAACATCTTGCCTTTGCTATATATATATATATATATATATATATATATATATTATTGATTTTCTGCACTATTGTAAGACCTGCAACCTTGAAACTTCTGAATATCATTTCTTATGTCTTTGTCTATGAGTCTATCAAATTTTATTAAAATCGGACCACTCTTTCTATAACTCAATTTTTTTTTTTTATCAATTTTCGATATTTATCCGGGTTCCCTCGACACAAAACTTGGCTAAGAACACTTGCAGATGCTTGTAGTACAACTGTGTAAATTTTCAAAAAAATCAGTTCAGTCTATAGGTAACGGACACATACACACACAAAGTTCCGTTTATAAATAAGTTTAGATTAGATTATGCATAGTAACTGAGAGATTTTCTTGCAGAACAGTTTGTCTCCCATTGTTGAAATGTTTTCTTCCTTTTGATTATATCGTGTGTTGTCAATCAGTGTATTTCTCCCACGTTTTGGTAAATACTGATAATTACACCGCTCGCTCTCTTGGTAGGTTCGAAGCTAGTGTCCAGCTTCCAGACAAAAATAAGCAGTCATAACTTAATACGAACCTCTATAACGGTGCACGTCACCACGGTCCCAACTGCACTGCCAGCCAATATCCCAGACTATTTTTATTGACCAAACACACTTACAACGCACCAATTATTGCTGTTGGCCTCGTTCATAATCAAGCCCCAGCTCGTACCAATTAGCATAAAACAATAAATATTGACAAATGTACTTTGCTTAGGCCAAACTTGCGAGAGGAGAGGATGCAGCTGACAAAATGATAAACTGTCTAGTGTGGATTTATGCACGTATCCATTACAAAACAGCAGCCCAACAAGCAAAACCTCTTGGACGGTTTGACTCCGGTAAGTGTGAATATTTGTCGTCACATAGTGCCAGTTTCCTTAGTGGAGATTTTGTATTGAACTCTTCGTCTCTTATTGCTAATATAGTGTTGTATACCTACATGTATACAGGAATGGAATATTCTTATTCTCTTATATAGGTGGACACTGTTGGAATAGAGCAGAGTTGAATAATTATACTGGCTAGCAGTTACTTGTAGTGTATCTACTCCACACATATTTGTGATATACTTTTAACCCCAACCTCCATTTTGGTGATTACTCATTCTGTAATCTTTTGGGGTTACAACATTGACGATGAAGATTGTGAAGTGAATATGTACAACATTGGCAACGATGATTGTGTGTTGATGTTTGTGCTGTGGGCAAAATGAACCATTTTGGCATCAAGGATTACAGCTTTGGTCAAATATGGCATTTTGGTAATGAAGTTTGTGGCATTCACCAATACAACATTCTGGTGATGAAGATTTTAGTGACAAGATTTCTAGTGGTGAAAATTTTGGCTAACTTAAGGAAAAAAATATCACCAACTCAACATTTTTGGTGACAAAGTTTTTGGGCCGTACTAAAATAAACGTCCACAACACGAACATAATATTTGCTAAAACACAGTAAAAAAGTTACCAAGTCAAACAAAGGGTTTCATGTAAAATATAAATATATATATATATATAAATTGATAAAGGAAGATCAAAGGTACAAAAAATTATAAATATTTTTTTAACAAAGATTTTGAAGGATTATATATCAACCAGTTGTGCAAAACACAAGTCAGACACAAGGAAAAAAAATATATCCTCGTGCAAAAAAAAAAAAAAATAAAATGAAGGAGTTTAAAGAAAGAGTTGGAAATTGTAAAGCAACAGCTAAAACAAATCTTGAAAAATTCGAGGAATTGTTTATGAAATAGCGGAATATGTTTTCAAGTATCATAAATGACGATTTGAGTGTATTTTCTCAGGAAGCTATTGTGAAAACAATAAGAAAAATTTAATGACATGTAACTTTTACATCGTATTACTGAAAATACAAAGACATTTACAGGACCGACTGCATAAATTGATCAGATTAGATAAAGGTCAGACTGGTTTTTACAAAAGTTAGGTGACATTGAACATATGAAGTCCATGAACTCTACGAAAAAAAGACAAGTGACTTAACATTTAATGAGACAGTTACATTACTTTTGGAGCTGTTCAGCTCAAAAGCATCACCATTCCATAAGAGATGGAAGTGTATGTATTTACTGAGAAATGACAAGGAAGACTTCACTCTGCTAGGGCCCTGTTGGCGGGGCATCAGAATACGCCAACTGCCCCCTTGCAGAGAGTAAAAGTCTCTTAATGGGGCCACCTGTTGGCCGTGAGTAGCGACTCGTATCGTCTGGGGACGGGATCATGTTGATTGAGCAGGCCATGGCCCGGGTGCAAACGGGTCATGGTTCTGCAACACATCACTTCAGCCCTTACCTGGGCTAGACGGGTGGTCGGAGAGGCCCGATCCGATCACCCGGCTGGTCAGGTAAAGCCCTAACATCTACTCCCAAACATACCCTCCAAAAACATTTTCTACCAAGACTGATGTATCCTACCATACATATTCCCCTTCACAAAAAAAAACTACCAGACCATGGAAAGTTATACATAAGAAAACTACCATGAGCTTTCTATGAATAGATGTTAGAAGGCGCTGGCTAAGGGTCAATCGACGGTGCAAGATACATAGGCCCGGACATGGCTTTCCAACTGTGCACCTACATTATGGGGCGGTGCACAGAGGGAGGAGACAGGTGCTCCGGTTCTCTCGCACTGTCGAGTATATGTGAGGGGAAGTCCCTGATCAGTCAGGGCGAATGGGTTTCCCCCCTGACAAATCCCGTTCGTGGGCTCCAACCTGGTTTGGTGGGTGGGGTTAACCCTCCAATGAATAATATATTATATAGTATGTCTAATAAATATTCCAAACGCCCCCATATAGAATCTCCATCAGACTCAGAAAGTGAGTTTATTATTACAACATTTTCTTCAGTTTATTGTTTTGGAGTCGTTAGAAGTAAAACAATTAACAAAGATATCCCCATTTGTTATTGAAAAAGTACTTTCTGGTGCTATAGTACCAAAGATGGTGAAGAAACTTAAATATGGTACGCTACTTGTTCAAGTAGAGAAAAATCATATTCTGATACACTTTTAAAAATAAAAACCTTTACTGAAATAAAGATAAAAATATATCCACACAACATGCTGAACAAATCTAGAGGGGTAGTCAGAAGCACTGAGCATTCACTCTGCACTATCGAAGAAATCAAGACTCAGCTAAAAACACAAGGTGTAATAGACGTACAACATATTCAAATTAAAAAAGGAACAGATATCATCGAAACAAACACATATATATTCACTTTCAACCTCCCCAAAGTCCTGAAGGAATTAAAAATAGGATTTACAATTGAAAAGGTCAACCAGTACATCCCAAACCCTCTACGGTGCTTCAATTGTCAACTTTTTGGACACCATAAAGACAGGTGCACGAGACTTCCAACATGCAGAAGATGTGGAGAAAGAGACTCTGACCACCATGGGCAAGAATGTAACAAAAAAGCAAAATGTGTTAATTGTCTTGAAGATCACCCATCAGACTCCAAACAATGTATAATCTGGAAAAAAGAAAAAGAGATCAACACTATCAAGTTTACATGTAATATATCCTTCTCTGAAGCTAGAACGATAGTCGAAACAACTGGCTTATTTCCCACTAAATCATATGCATCAGTTACTAAACCAAAACCAAACAACTTTGAAAAACAATAATGCCATTCTTGCAAACTCCTACTCAGTAAATTATCAAAACTTACACCAGAAACACTCCCCGATTTCTTGAAAGAAATTAATCCACTCAGTGAATCTGACAATAACACTGAACCTTCAAGCATGGAAAAACCATCAACATCAAATACCTCTATGGCGGAACAAAAACCTCTTCTCTAGAGGGAAACTATCCAAAAAAAGTCAACTTTACAGAAGGAATCTAAGTCCCCCTCCTCCAAAGAAAGTCACTACTACTCAGGAGCAGACTGTACAGAGATCTTCTTCTAAACAAAGAACTGTAGTGGAGAAAAACACCAAAAAAAAAAAAAAATCCGATGCACATCTGTAGATTCAGAAGACATGGAAACGGAGAGTATCCCTCCTGTAGAAAACAACCATTTCAATACTCATAAAGATAAACGGAAATCAAATACATAAAATTTAACCATGGCCAGCAAAATAATTCAATGGAATTGCAGAGGTATAAAAGACAATCTGAACGAACTTCTTCTACTAATATCCAGTCTATGTCCTTTAATAATATGTTTACAAGAAACTTTTTTAAAACCGTCTGAAAGCATTAAACTCTGCAACTTCTCTGAACACAACCACATTGTAAATAACCCAAGTAGAGCTTTCGGAGGAACATCCATTCTTATCAATAACAAAATAGCACAAAGCCAGATAAATTTACAAACTAATTTCCAGGCAATTGCCGTTACAACCACTTTACATCGGACTGTCACAGTTTGCTCCATTCATCTACCTCCAAATGACCCTATAGACGAAACAGAAATAGAAAATCTTATTAACCAACTCCCTCATCCCTTCCTACTATTAGGTGACTTTAACAGTCACAACACTGGCTGGGGATGCTCAGACACAAACAGAAGAGGACTCATAATAGAAAATGTTATCAACAATAACAACCTATGTATATATAATAATAAGAAACCAACTTTTATTCACTCTGCTACAAACACATTCTCAGCAACTGATCTTTCTATAAGTGATCCAAGTATCTTTATGGATTACGACTGGACTGTTCATGAGGATACATGTGGAAGTGACCACTTCCCAATAACATTAGAACATACTAGCCCTGAAATAATATAAAAAATACCTCACTGGAACCTTAAAAAAGTCAAGTGGAATAAATTCAAACAATTATGCAAATATAAACTCCTACCTGGAAAACATGAGAAAGACCCGATCACTCATTTTACAGATACTATTATTTCTATAGCTGAGGAATGTATCCCTAAAACAACTTCTTCAACTAAATATATCCAGCCTTGGTTTAATGACGATTGTAAAAAGGCTATCCGGCTACGGTGTGCTGCATTAAGAAAATTCAACCACCAACCCACTGCTCAGAATTTGAACCATTTTAAAATATGCAGGGCTAAAGTACGCCGAATAATAAAAGAAGCCAAACGGAAGTCATGGAAGAGCTTTGTTTCCAAAATTAATAACACCAAAAGTAAAACCATATGGAATATGGTGCGGAAAATTTCAGGAAAAAACATCAGTCCCCCCCACCTCAAGCACCTCTGTATAAACAACAACAAAATAACCCAAAAAAAGGACATGGCCAACCTGCTTGCAGACTCTCTTGCAAATAACTCATCATTTAAAAATCACAGTAAAAACTTTCAGACTATTAAACAGGAATCGGAAAAAATCAAGCTGAACTTTAAAAGTAATAATGAAGAAGAGTATAATAAACCTTTTTCTTTTAATGAACTGAAGGATTCATTAAATAAGGCCAATAACACAGCTAAAGGACCAGACGAGATATCGTATGAGTTCTTAAAACAACTACCTGACCAATCATTGAAGTATTTACTATCTATTTTTAACGACATCTGGGTCAGTGGTAATATACCTGCCATATGGAAACAAGCCATAGTCATTCCTGTAGTAAAACCAGGAAAAGATGCATCTGACCCCTCCAATTACTGCCCCATAGCACTAACAAGCTGTGTATGTAAGACTCTTGAAAGAATGGTTAATAACAGATTAGTTTGGTTTTTTGAAATCAATAAAACAATAACCAATCTTCAATGCGGTTTCCAAAAACAGTGGAGTACTCTGGATCATTTAATAAGACTGGAAACCTTTATTAGGAATGCCTTTATCCAAAAAAAACATATTACTGCTATTTTCTTTGACTTGGAAAAGGCATACGATACCACGTGGAGGTATGGTATCATGAAAAATCTCAAAGAAGCTGGACTGATGGGAAGACTACCTATTTTCATCAATAATTTTTTAAACAACAGATTATTTAATGTCCATGCAGGAGCATGCCTCTCGGACCCCAACAAACAGGAAATGGGAGTCCCACAGGGAAGTATTTTATCTGTAACATTATTTAACTTAAAAATCAATGATATTGTTGGATGTATAAACCCAGGTGTGGATTGCTCACTGTATGTCGATGATTTTTTAATCTGCTACAGCTCAAGGTATATCCGCATAATTGAGCGGCAGCTTCAACAATGCATTGACAAAATAAAAAAATGGTCAACCAAGAATGGATTTAAGTTCTCCACTAACAAAACCAAATGCATGCACTTTTGCCAGCTTAGAAAATTACATCCAGATCCTCTGTGAAAACTGGACGGGACTCAGATTCCCGTTGTAGACCAACATAAATTTTTAGGTCTAATACTGGATAAAAAAAACTCACCTTTATTCCACACATCAAATACTTAAAAAACAAATGTAACAAAGCTATCCAGCTGATGCAAGTTATTGCCCACACAGATTGGGGAGCTGATAGACAAACCTTACTGAAGTTATATAGATCATTAGTGCGATCGAAATTGAACTATGGCTGCTACATATATGGCACCACCAGAATGTCATATACAAAGTCATTAGACACTGTTCATCATCAAGGGCTTAGACTGGCCTCGGGAGCCTTTCGAACTTCTCCCATTGATAGTCTATATGCAGAAGCCAATGAACCGCCATTATCAATACGCTGCAACAAACTAGCTTTACAATATTTGACCAAAATCCTCTCTTGCCCATCCAATCCTGCCTACGACTGTATTGTAAACCCATTATATCACCCTCTCTATGATAGGAAAAAGAAAACAATTAAAATATTTGGCCTAAGGATGAAAGAAATCATCAGAGAATCCAATATAAACCTGGAACAAATCCACGAATCACACATTTCAGAAAGCCCTCAATGGGAAATCATCCAATCAACAGTATTGCTAAATCTCACCAAATTCCCTAAATCAAAGACCAACCCTACTGATTTCTACGAAGAACTGATCAAGATTGTCGATAGTTTCCCTTCCTATAAACATCTATACACAGATGGATCGAACGAAGGTGAGAAATGTGGATGCTGTGCCCTACTAGATAACGTCACAAAAAAAGACGTCTAACTGATGCAGCATCAATTTTTAGTGGTGAAGCCACAGCTGTTTAGCTGGCACTTGATCTAATCACTGACAATGTAAGTGACAGCTTCGTTATATTCTCTGATTCACTCTCTGTACTATTGTCCATCTACAACAAGAATCTCAATAACCCAATTATCGTTAAACTTTTAAATCGATTAAATGTGATGAACAAAACCAAGAATATTGTCTTTTGTTGGATCCCCAGCCACATTGGCATTCGTGGTAACACGAAAGCGGACATGGCTGCAAAGAAGTCTCTGAGAGAGGATATCTTCAATATGAAGGTCTTATTCACAGATCAAAGGCCTTCAATAAAAAGGTATATTCAATTCAAATGGCAAAAACGTTGGTCGACCTGTCAGAACAACAAACTCTTCCAAATTAAACCAAATTTGGGAGAGTGAAGAGGTGCATTAAGGAAATCCAGAAAGGAAGCGGTAATACTGTCTCGAATTAGGGTAGGGCACACCTTTTTTACCCACTCCTGGCTGTTAAGAGGAGAAGATCCGCCCAAATGCTCTAAATGCCAGATGAATAATAGCATAAGACATATACTAATTGATTGTACAGACCTGGCAAAAATTCAACAGTTTTATAAAGTACAGAACTTAAGATCTTTATTTGAAAACATCAACATGGACAAAATACTAGCCTTCCTTCAGAAAATTGACCTATTTAATAAAATTTAACTTTATTATATAGCTTCAACATAAACATATAAGCTATAACATTTCCTCCTAGCTATGCGTAAAATAGCATGCTGTGTTCCGAATATGCCTGTTTCCAGGGAATAACTTTCATTTAAAATAAAAATACGCTTCCGGCCTTAAATGACCCTTTAGATGTTGATAGGCCGTTAAACAGGAACAAACAGACAAACAAACATCGCTCTGCTAGTCTGGTAAATAATCAGTGTAAGAAGTTCAAATTGGCAGAACTTAGCCCTGTCAATTTCAAATGTTTAAAATTTGCACAAGGTTTAGTGCTAAAAGGATGGAAATCAAGCGAAGGGTTCCAAATAAACTTGAAAATGAACCCAACTTAATTCTGTAGAACCTGACAGATTTTCAGATGTATAAATGTTTGGCAGGATGATAAGTATATTGAAATAAGTGCTGTGTCAAAAAGGTGCACTGTAAAAATAAAGTCGTGAAGAAGAAAAAAGATGTTAAGCCAAGCCCCTGTTACACTTTTGAAGGAGTGCATTTTTGTGTTCATCCATGTAAAGAAAAGGAATGCTTTTGTTGTGGAAAGAAAGGACACGAAAAATACTAATTAAAGACGAAAATTAAAAATTGAGTTAAAAATTTTGTTAGAGTGATGAATGATAATGAATTTTCAAGTGAGAATGCAAGAAAATTTGTACAGGTGAAAATCCTGAATAAAAATATCAAGTTACAACTTATAATTTTAATACAATATATGTTTATACTTGAATAGGAAAACCAACATAAATGGTTTCAAGAAAAAAAAAATCTTGTACTGTCACAGGTGAGAAAATTAAATTCGTAGGTTAATTTATTGTAAATGAAAAATTTCAAATTATGGAACTGTTCAATCCATTTTGCCAAAATGTGAATTCTACCAACAAAACTGAAGCTCTAAAAAGAGAATTAAAAAATAAATTCCCAGAGGTATTTTCTGATGGGCTTGGCAGGTGTAAGAAGCAAAATCCAAGCTGAAAGAATGCATACAACCAGTTTTCAAAAAGAAAAGGAATTTATTATTTGCGTTAATAAAACAAATAAATGAAGAGCTTGATAGACTTGGAAAAAAAAAAGTGTTTTGTCCAGAGTCAAGCATAACAACTGTGATTTACTGACGGTGTATATTAAAAAAAATATTGAAGAAGATATGCGTCGGCACAGATTTTTTAACTGGCTTCAACGATGCTCTCAAAGATTATCATTACCCACTTCCGGGTCTGGAAGAGGTTTTTACGCAGCTTAGCAGACATAAGATTTTTTCCAAAATAGACCTTAGCTACGCATATCTTCAAATTTAAGTGGATGAAGAATGTACAAAAATTCCGAGCATAAATACACACAGAGGATTATATAGATTTATTTGTTTGCCGTTTGGCATTAAGGTTGCTCGAGCTGTCTTCCAGCAAGTCATGGACATGATGTTAAGTGGTCTCTACTTTGCAGTGACATACTTCGATGATATTTTGCTTAGAAGTCAAAATGTGGAAGAATATAAGAAACATGTTTTTGAAATGTTTAAAAGAATTCGGGGTTATGGATCCAAGCTAAGGGATGAAAAGTTTGAATTCTTTATGGACAAGATTATGTACTTGGGACATATTATTGACAAGTATGGCACAAGACCAGATCCAGCACGTGCTAGAGTTATTAAGGATATGCCTGCTCCTGGAAAAGTCAGCTCCCTACAGAGTTTCTGGGATGGGGAAGCTATTACAATGTTTTTTTGTGAAAAACATGCATCATTTGACTTTGAGAGCCCCTCTAGATAAACTTTTGAAGAAAGGTTCAAAATAGGTCTGATTGACTGAGTGCCATGAAGCATTTAAAAAAATAAAGATAATATTAGATTCAGTTTGTTTTTTTGTTTTTTTTGCACTCTGCGATCCTAAAAAAAAGAATTGATCATCGCAAGAGACACAAGTACTTATGGTGTTGGAGCTTGTATTATGCATAAATTTGATGGTGGCTTTGTTAAACTGATTGCATATGCATCTAGGACACTTCTCCCAGTGGAAAAAAATTAATCAATGATTGAGAAAGGAAGTTTTGGGATTACCTTTGCCTTCAAATAGATTCATATATTTATTTATGGGAGAAAATTTACACTGCAGAAGGATCATAAACCGTTTTTAGCAACTTCAGTCAGTCAGTTTAGTGCCATACATGATACACGCTTTGGCTGATTATGTCTCAAAAGAGACACGACTGACTGAGCAGAGGATTATCACACAGTAGGTTGCCATTACTTTCTGCAGTAAACTGGTTGCCAGCCATGGCTACAGAAGCCAATCTATTCTGTTACTTAACCCATAACTAGAGGAAGGAGATGGATTAATACTTTCCCAAGGTTATTTTTACGGACCTAAAAAAAGATTACTGACTTATCTAAACAAATTGCAATGATGAGGAGCCATTCTTCTAAATAATGACTTTAGAATGGAGTTTTTGCCATTGACTAAGTCAAGTCATGCTGATGGATTGTCCAAAGTGATTCCAAGGAATGATGAACCCTTCAAAGACACAATCATTGCTGCTCTGCAGTCAAAGGTAGAGATTAAAAATATTCTTTAAAATACTCTGCTAGAACTACCTGTAACATTGGAGATTTAAAGAAAAAAAAAAGAGCACTTGATTTCAAATTCATTATTGAAATGGAAAATTAATTAAAAGACGAAAGTAAAACAGACTCTAAAGTTTGTTCGATATGTGCCAACATCCTCATGTACTGTGAAAGAACAGTGGTATCTCTAGCACTACAAAAAAGGATTTTCAGAGAATTTCATGCAGAACACCCTGGTACATCCTGTATGAAGAGTGTAATGAGAAGCTATGTTTACTAGTGTAGCATGGATAGAAATTGAAACTTTAGTTAAGTTGTGCAAAATCTTTGCTTTGGCAGCTAATGCACCACGAGTTAAGTTTAATCCATGCCAAGGAATGGACTGCTCATGGTCATGTCTTTATATTGATGTTGCTGGTACAAAGAATGGATCATGCTATCTTGTTGTCATAGCTTTTAGAAATGATCAGAGATCATCAAATGTAAGAATCCAACCACACAAGTTGTAATAGAGATTTTAATTGAACTGTTTGTGAGGTTTGGAGTTCCTGATACAATTGTTTCTAATAATGGTATGCAATTTGCATCGAGGGAGTTAAAGAATTTCTGCAAGAAGTTTGTGTTAAATCCTTTTACAATTGCAACTTACCATCCAAGAAACAATGGCCAGGCAGAGAATTTCATGGATACCTTTTAACAGATCTTTAAAAAGCTAACAGTGGATCCTCAGATGCAGCAAGAGAGTAATTTCTGTGGGTATATAGCATTACACCAAAAGAAAATGCTCCTTCAGCCATGGCTCCAGCAGGGATTATGTTTGCATGTAAGACGTGATCAGTGTTTGATAAATTGATTCCAGATAGGAAAAAAATTTGAGCATACGAAGGGGTGGGAGAGATGGGGAAGGACTCAGTATTACTAAGGTTTTTACTGCATGTATTGGGTAAATTTGACATATTGGGAAGTTGGTACTATTTTCCAAAGAATCGGAAGAATGATATATCTGGTTAAGGGACCAGAATTAGTGTATAAAAGGCACTGCAATCAAATAAAAAAGAGTTATGAAGTTCGTCAGATGATGTAGAATTTATGGATGTTCTCTTTGATAGAATCGTGCCCATTCTGCAAAAGAGGTCCAGTAAAGGTGTAGTAAGAGGAAGAGAAAAGATGTGGAAAGGAGTCAAAATATTGACTCAGTAATGAGCCAATCTAAAAAGTGGGCTGTTTTATATTTACCTGTATACCTTTTTTTTTTCTTTTTTTTAATCATATCACCCCAAGCAAGGCAGTGATGCCACTGATGTGCACGGGGCTACATAAGAGTGAAAAGATTGGAAAAGAGAACAAGGGTTGAGCCTCTACACCTGTTCAATAGACTTGGGTGGAGTGTGAACTGGGCGATAGTTTAGTCTATCTATTCTCTCATATATGTGACATCTATTGGATTAGTCTAGAGTAGAATAATTATACTGACCAGCAGTTACTAGCAGTGTATCTACTTCACGCAGCATGCAAGTTTTGTATTTGTGATCGTTTTTTTTCTCTTTTCCAGTCTTCTCACTTTTTTTTTTTTCAATTGGAGTAGATAGACTAAACTATCGCCCGATTTACACTCCATCTACCTCTATTGAACAGGTGAAGAGGCTCATCCCTTGATTCCTGTTTAGGATGCGGTTTCTGGATTTTTTCTCTTTTCCTATCTTCTCACTCTATTTTTTTTTTTTTTAATTGGAGTAGATAGACTAAACTATCGCCCGCTTCACACTCCACCCATATCTATTGAACAGATGAAGAGGCTCATCCCTTGTTCCCTGTTTAGGATGTGGTTTCCGGCTTTCTCTTTTCCAATCTTTTCACTCCTATGTAGCCCCCTGCACGTCAATGGCATTACCGCCGTGCTCGGGGTGATATTAAAAAAAAAAAAAAAATTACTATATTCCCCAACCTCTGTTTCAGTGATTACTCATGCAACAATCTTTTAGGGTTACAACATAGTGTCCTCTTCCTTTTGATGATATAATGCCACTTTCCTTACCAGAGATTTTGTATTGAACCCTTTATTTCTCATCACGAATATCGTGTCCTCTTCTGTTTGATTATCTAATTCCAGTTTATTTTATTGACATTTTATATCTAACTCTTCATGTCTCATCGCTAATATAATGTCTTTCTCCATTTGATCATATAATGCCAGTTTCTTATTGGAGATTTTGTATTGAACCCTTTATTTCTCATTGTTTATCATCTTTATTGTGATAATATTGTTTTATCTGCTCGCCTCCTGAAAGAATTATGTCTCTTTTGCCTGTATAGGTATTGTTGAAAGGAAGCTAAGCGAGACTTCACCTATTTGTCCAGAAGTCTTAAATAGAATCCCCTGAATTATGTTGGTTTCTATTTGTTTTTATTTTTCCCCTGCCATTTTAAAATATGTTTTCTGATTAAATCTTTTTAACTTGATTTTTTTTTTTTAAAGTGATTTGTTAATTGATGTTGTTTATACAAGTCATTTCTTTTTTTTGAAAGAGTTTACTTCATTTTTTGTTTAGCGCTATTGTTGCTATTACCAAATTAAGGAATTAAGGATGCCTAAAGAATTAACAATCACAATATTGCAAAAAAAAAAAAGATGAAGATGTTGAGAGAAACTTTGTATAATTCTTTTGATTCTTTTTTTTATTTTTCAATGAATCTTATGAATTGATCAAATCAATGATAAATATTAGCATGTTCTTTTTCTTAAAAAAATATCATTGGATGTCTTGTGGCTTTTCTTCCATTTTCTTTGAAATGCAAATATTCTGTATACTTATTTCATAGTTTTTGATATTCCATTACAAGGAGCTGGTGATCTGGCAGAAAATGAGATACTGCTGCCATATATAGTCAGAATCTTGTCTTCACTTTCCAGTCTCGATAGATTCCAAAGTAATCTCTGCATCCCTATGAGTGATGAATTTTCGCTCTCAACACCCCTTCCTTATAGATGAAAAATCAAGTCTCTCACTACTCTATTGCTATTTCTATGTAAAGTGTTCAAACAAAATACATTCCTTAGTTCAACTAGTTCTGACCTTCACAACAAAGAACTACCGTGCTATAGATATTGTAATAAACTAACTTCATCCCATTCATATTCCATTAGTAGGATGTAGATTGTACTCAAATGCTCTCTTCCCATGACTTCTACGTTGAAGAATCGACTTCCAAGAAAAATGCTAATGAAGTCATTACAATGTTGTAGTAACAATTATCTTTTCCCCCACCACACACACACACACACATATATATAAACTAGCAGTATAGCCTGGCGCTGCTCGGGTGTAATGAAAGCTTTAAAACTAATCCATGGTCCTGGAGCTCAGACTCAGCCTAAAGAATATTTGTGTGAAGTTTGGTGAGAATTGGATAAAAATTGTGGATTTGTATAAAGGACATACAGACAGATAAACAGACACACACACAAACATCTTGTCTTATATATATATATATATATATATATATATCACCAATTTTCTGCACTATTTTAAGAACTGCAACCTTGAAACTTCTGAATATCGTTTCTTATGTCTTTGTCTATGAGTGAATCAAATTTGACTAAAATTGGACCACTCCTTCAATAAACCAATTTTTTTCGATTTTCGATATTTATCAGGGATACCTCAACACAAAACCTAGCTAAGAACACTCGCAGACACTTATAGTACAACTGTGTAAATTTTGAAGAAAATTGGTTCAGCTGTTTCGGGGTCTATAGGTAACGGATACACACACGAACACACACACACAAAGTTCCATTTATAAATAGGTTTAGATGTATATAATCCTACGTTTCAAGCTTGATTCAAAGTTTCATGCATGATGCAATCATCAGATGCATATTATGAACTGACTGTTTTTTTAATTGAATTATCAAATAATATTTCAAATATAAAAGCGGTCAATTCATAATATGCATAATATGGTTGCATTATGTATAAAACACCAAGTTGTGCTTAAACCGCAGGTTATGTATATTTATTTATTCATGATTTTTGCTGTTATATTAATACCTGATAAATATTTGTATATTGATGTATATTTGCAAATATATATGCTTTTTTACCTTCATACCTACTATATACACTCCTGATCAAAAATTTAAGACCACTTAAAAATCTTTAAAAAGAAATTTTTTTTTACAGATAGATTTTAAACTACCACTTAAGGTTACCAATACTACAATCTAAAAGGTTATGGAAACAAAAAGCTATATTCCAAACATTTTATTTAGAAATTTACATTTTTATAAAATGAGGTGATTTACACATGATCAAAATTATAAGACCAGAGACAAAAATTCTACGAAAATATTCAACAACCAAATTTAATAATGAAGTCTACCTTCACTGCTTTTGATGACTTCAAAAATTCTGTTGGACATGCTAGAAATAAGTGTTTCCATTAAGGTGCAGGGGATGTTGCTCCAGCTTCTGAAGATGGCTTCACAAAGTTCATTTTTTGTTGAATATTGTTTGCCATTTCGATAAACATCTCTTGTCATCCATCCCCAAACATTTTCAATTGGGTTCAAGTCCGGTGGGCATGCAGGAGGTCCCAAGAGATGGACCCCATTTTCTTGTAGAAAGGTCAAGGTTCGTCTTGCAGCATGGATTGCAGCATTATCCTGTCGGAATAACCATCCATCCCCACACAAACGATGGCCCTCCGTCATCAAAGATGCTTTTTGTAGCATGTTAACACAACCAGCCACTCTCTGACGACCCTGCATCACCTGGAGCTCCATCATCCCTCTGTAAGAAAAGGCACCCCATACCATTAGGGACCCTCCACCACTATTATGTGCGGAGAAAATTTCAGGAGGCACGTTTTTGTTATACCAATATCGTTGGAAGCCATCAGGACTATCGAGATTGAATTTTTTCTTATCAGAAAACAGGACTTTCTTCCACTTCTCAACGTCCCATGTTTGGTATTCACGACCAAACTTTAAGCGGTCCAATTTGTGACATGTAAGCAGCCGAGGAATTTGTTTACACCTTTTATTTACCATGCCTTTTTGTCGTAAGTGTCGTCTGATGGTTACGGGACTGCAATCAGCATCTGTGACTGCCTTAATTTGACTAGAAGAAAGTCCCTCGTCTTTCATGACAACCCGTCTTATTCTCCTACTCAATGCAGGAGAAATTTTTTGGAGCCTACCAGAGGATTTTGCTTTTCCATAATTCTCACTGTTCTTTAGAAAGTTGCAAATCACAGTTTTACTGCGATTTACCTTAGCTGCGATTGCCCGCTGTGACAAACCTTGCTTATGGAATTCTAGAATTCGAGAAAGCTCAACTTTGGTAAGTTTGTTTGCTTTAGGCATGGTAAGACTTTTACACAGTGATTGCTAATCTCTAACTGAACTAAAAACATTGGAATTGCCATAGATCTAACAATTTATACCCCTGGTCTTATAATTTTGATCATGTGTAAATTGCCTCATTTTATAAAAATGTAAATTTCTATATATACACTTATTTATATTCATGCCTATATATATATATATATATACACACTTATTTATGTTCATGCCTATATATATATATATATACATATACACTTATTTACATTCATGCCTCTCTCTCTCTCTATATATATATATACACACACTTATTTACATTCATACATATATATATATATATATATATATATTTACATTCATACATATATATATTTACATTCATACCTATATATATATATATATATATATACTTATTTACATTCATATTTATAGATATATATATATATATATATATATATACTTAATTACATTCATATTTTTATATATATATACTTAATTACATTCATATTTATATATATATATATATATATATACTTACTTACATTCATATTTACTATATATATATATATATATATATATACACACACACACACACTTATTTACATTCATACCTACTATATATATATATATATATATATATATATATATATATATATGAGAGAGAGAGAGACGAAAGAATGGCAACCCATGAACATGGAGAGAATAATCCAAAAGATTTCAATTAATATTAAATATCAATTAGATAAAAATAGAGAAGCTCAACAGATATTATCCAGAGCAAATATACTGAAAGGAAAACTCAACACATGGAATGTATGGATTTTTCTTATATATCCACTTTTTTATTTTCTCTTTATCCTTTATGTATTTCTCTTTCATTTGAGTTTTCTCCTTTTTTTTCTTTTTTTTTATTTGTCCATCTTTTCTATCCTCTTTACCTTGTACAATAAAAAAAAAATTCCAAAAACAAAGGGGAAGTGAGATTTTTGAATTTTATTTTTCCAAAATAATGTTTATTACCATCATTATTAACTATCTGATGAGACATTGTTTTTTTCAACGTTGAAACAAAATGTGCACTTTTGTAGTTCTAAACTATAACTTATATATATATCTATATATAGGAAATGTTCCATGAAAAGAATTGAAAGATTTGATGAAATAGATGATGCATTTTGCCAATTTAAGGTTTCATCAGATCAAAAACTAAAGAATTATAATCATGTATGTGTGTATCCATTGAAGTTCAATAAAAAATAAAATTTATTACTTTTTTCCCTAAACTGCCATTTTTTGTGAAAATAGAATGAAAAAGAGTGATTTTAAAGAAAGTTGTTGATTCTTTTTTTACAGATTGAAGTTAAATTCCTTTTTTAATTATTGGAATAACACTAAAGCAAGCAAATTGTAGATGGGATAGTTTTTCCTAGCTCTTTTACAAATGAATCTAAATGGATTTGACAAAGCCTTAAATTGGTGAAATGCATCATCTGTTTGATCAAATCTTTCATTTCTTTTCTTGCAATATTTTCAGTGTATCAAATTTTGAACTTTATCAGGATTTTAATATCCAATTTAAATTAAACCACACACACACATATCTATATTATAATTCTGCTTGTTCCTTCCTTAGTTAGTTCATCTGTCAGTTACACCACACTCTCTACACAAGCTTTTCCTTCCCCTCTATCTTTTTACTCTCCTCAGCCTTTTGCTCACCTTTGCCAAACTGAAGGGTAGTAAAGAGTGAGAGAGTAGGAGGAGAGAACTTATAGCATTATTGTATCAACAGCAGCTTAAGCTGGTAGTTGTAGTGTAATTATGTGTGTGTACTGTACGATATAGTAAAAATAGCTAGGTTTGTTGTCGTATCCTGGGACCTAATAACGAAATTTCTAGCTGCTACATTCTTGACCATTACTCAGTTGGTCTTTTCTGTTTACAATGGACGTAGAAGTCTGTAAAGTAACTTTATTTTTAAAAATTGTTTAATTCCTTCTAACATTTTCAAAATTTTGTCAGAAAGTTTTGTTTTGATTTGAGTTAGTGGCTAAAGAAACGTTATGACTGTTTTACAATTGAAATGTAATGATTGCATCACCCACTTTTTCAGTGACACACATTAATTTGGAAATTCTTGCAAAAATCAAAATATTGTCGGATTTTAATGAAACTATCAGTACTAATTCACAAATGAATGAAATTAATTTTGAAATTATTATTTTTTAAAAATCTTCATAAAAGTATTTTTTTTTTACCTTTGTTACTACCCTCCCAACACACACACACTCCATGTAAATCCATGAAATCTTAATAAATTTTATATTGATAGCTAACTTTTGTTTTATTTGTTCAATGCAGAACTCATTGGGGAATATAAATACAGTAACATCCACCATCACCAACGATTTTATTTTGTGTTGATATAAAACTCAGCTAGGCAATGGCAATAGTTACCAAAAATAACAAACGCAGTTCGCAAATTTGTGTTACCATCTTAATAACCTCTCTGAAGATGGTTCATGTGAGCCGAAAGCTTAGAACCAAATTAATAAAAAAATTACCCAAATATTGGAGAATTTTTGTCTTTATTTTCCACTGAAATTAAAGCCAAAATATGACGTTTAGAATAGCTCATGATTAAACATAATAGACATTCATTGTCCCTTATATTTAACAGTATATGTTTAGAAAATATATATATATACACATACACACATACACACACACACACACACACACACACACACACACAATGGCCTTTATTATAATAGGGAGGATTTTACAAGTCTACTTAAGGAGTTATAAAGGACATGTTGGTGAACAGCTCCATGTATAATGTTGGAAATGATTTGTATCCCACTCATTAGTGGGAGATTTGATCGAGTGGTTTGGGTAGAACCATACATTTGTCACTGTTTTATTTCATCTTTTTTTACAAATATATTTCTGTGTTTATTAAAATGGTTCATTCCCTTACAAAAATGAAATATGAACCCGAAGAAGGCTGTAGAATGAATTGGCCAAAATTTAGTAACAAGAAAAAGAATGAGATTAATAACTGGGACAATTTTATCTTGGAGGATAAAAGTTGTTAATGCTCCTCAATTTCTGAAAAATCTATAGACAAGGAATTAATTTAGTTTTTCAAGCACACTGGCAATTCTGTATTTGTTATGTAGGAAAAAAGGGTTGATACCAACATTTGTGGTTGAACACAGATCTCCAGGCAACAAATGTAACTGTTGAATGAATTGTGCTACTGGAATCACATGACCATAAATATTTAGTATATAAAGAACTCAGACAGAAGTTTGATTGTGCTCTGTGTTGTGCATTAGCCTTGTTGGACTCTGTGTTTGGGTGGAGAGTTACCCAGTGAAGACTCTGCTGAAGGGTAGTCTGTTGTCTGGGGAATATTAGACAATAAATTTTTGCTTGGGTTTTAGGGCTTGGATGCTCTACATTAAGAAGACCTTGTGCCACATTCCACCTCAACAGGGAGGTTCGATAAATATTGTTCTGTGTTGTGCGTCATTGAAGAGATTGTTTCTAAGTGAATTACTTTGGAGAATTATTCAGAAAACATTATTGTGTATTATTTGAAGGATTCATTAGTCAATTGAAAATATTGAAATATGACTTAATAATGGCGAGTTCGCAAAATCTTTAGAACAGCATTATGAAAAACAAATGTTATAAGAATATTCTAATATATCTTCATTTCAGGTATTTTATTCACTGTTCGTTTCTTCACCAACAAAAAATTCCAAGTTGTATTCTCGATATATGATAAAGAAAAAACAGAATATATTCTGTTGTTTAATTCTTGTTGCACATTCACTGTTCAATTTGCAACACAATGTAACAGAAACAAACAATTGATAAAAAGTAATAAAAAAAACATCTTCAATTGTTTTTATTTACCTGAAAATTGTTTTTATTTACCTGAATAAACATTTCTTTGGGAAAGGAGGTTTGTAATGAAGTGATAGTATTATTTTTTTTAATTTAACTGATTGTTGGTAAGGTATGCATTGCATTTTGCGACGATAGGCAGTAATCAGCTAGACAGACAACAACTTCTGCAATTTGCTTATCTCGACTTTTGTTGTTAATGTTCTCTGCTCTTCTTTCTTGCTTTGTCTTCATCTTGTTTTGTTAAATTATGTCTTAACTTTTCTTAAATATTTGTGTTTCGAAAAAGGTAGAACTGAATTGTTTTCAACCATCATCTTTCCTTGACTTACACAGGTATTTTCTTCTTAAAAAATACTTTTCTAAGCAAATAGGTAGATTATCTTGCTTAAAAATCTCTTGTTTGTTTTAAGTGTTTTTCTTTAATTAAGACTATGGGGTCATTAAATATCCCCATTGATGAGAAATGAGAGCTTTTTTTTTCCTAACATCTTCAGTGATATTGTCATAATATTGATAACACTATTTATTTAGACTGTTCCTTATCACTACCCCTTGTGTTATCCTGAAAACTAAACAGTTTTGAGTGATAAGATCAGCAGAACTAGCTTTAAATCTGTATTGGAATGTAGTTCTATGCCAATTTGTGATTAAGTTTTCCTTATCATCACCTTTAGTGTATTAATACAGGTCAGTACTGAGTTAATTTTTGGAATGGGAATGTAGCATTATTTACACATTTAGATAAAATAATGTAAATCTATTGCACTGAGAGATATCAAACAGATGCACATGTACACAAGAGATATGAGATGCGCATCCATCCAGAAGAGATATCAGTTACACGGATGCTCCTCCATCCAGAAGATGTCAGTCGAACGGATGCACTGCCATCCAGAAGATGTCAGTTGAACGGATGCACCGCCATCCAAGAAGAAGAATGGTCAGTCCGAAGTTGGATGCACCGCCATCCAAGAAGATGTCAGTTGAACGGATGCACCGCCATCCAGAAGAAGATGTCAGTTGAACGGATGCCACCGCCAGAACCGGATCCGCCATCCAGAAGAAGATGTCAACGGTCCGAATCCGGATGCGGATACCGCCATCCAGAAGAAGATGTCAGTCGAACGGATGCACCGCCATCCAGAAGAAGATGTCAGTCGAACGGATGCACCGCCATCCAGAAGAAGATGTCAGTCGAACGGATGCACCGCCATCCAGAAGAAGATGTCAGTCGAACGGATGCACCGCCATCCAGAAGAAGATGTCAGTCGAACGGATGCACCGCCATCCAGAAGAAGATGTCAGTCGAACGGATGCACCCACAGCAGACAACAAAAACACTAGACAATCATTACTAATGTAGTGAGGTTCATCTCCCATTAGGAACTACTCTTTGTTTTGAGTCAAATTTTGATTTAGCGATTTGTTTTTATGGTTTATCAACCTTTTAATGCTGAAATATATTTTTCATGGCAACTATTATTTATTTTTCTTTATTTTTATTGTAAATATTAAAATTTTTTGGAAGAGAACAATAATTTTTTTCAGTTAAAAATTCTACTATTTAACCCATAACTAGTGGGAGAAAGATGCATTCATTCATTGGCTGTGAGTGACGGATTATTTCCAACCCAAGAAAGCTTTTCTCATGGATTAAACATCTTCACCTTTTGCTATTCTATTGCTCTTTGCAGGGCAGATTTTTGGGTGAATTATTTTATTACTTGGTGATGATCACTTACTCTTCTTGGGAGATTGGAGGTTTCGAGGAGTGTGCATCCACCTTTTAATTGCTGTTTTTCCCAGGTACACCCCGACCCAGAGTGGTAACACCTGTTAGGGTCCCAGCTGTGGGAAAATAGTGAGCCCCTAAATAAATACAAAACCTTATGAAAGTATAAAAATACATTTTTATTGCAAAATGACCAACAATACATTTTATTTAGTTGAAGGCATACGATGTTCAAAATATTTAGGTTTCAGCATCAAACGACCAATAAAATGTTGATGTGCCATTAAAAAAAAAACCTTATTCGGTTCCACCAATCCAGACCTTCACAGCTCAAACCAACCATACCTTATACACTAAGTTGAATCACTTTTATTTCCTTCACATTCCATTGGTAAGGAAGAAGTTCTACTTGGACAAATTCTTGTCATGATTTGATATGTTGTGTAATAAACTCAAAATGTTTAACAATCTTAAATTCTTCAAATCTAGGATTAATCATTATCTATCCTACATATCCTTATAATATGCATCTCTTACTCCCTTCTTGTAAATTTTTTCAACAGCCTTATTCAGTAAATCTGTACCTTGAGTGTCTCCTGTAGTATAAAGAAAAAAGTAATTATGAGTTTGAGTTGTATAGACTTAAATCAATGAAGACAGAGTGAGCAATAAAAAAAAATGGAAAAAGCTGATATCTTCCTATGGTTGTTGTTATTCTTTTTTTTTTTCATTTCACCCCAAGCAAAGCAATAAAGATACTAAGATGAAAGGGATTACTGAGTATGATATCTAAATTGTTGTACGTGCTTGATATTGGTATTTCCAATCTGTAATTTGCCTGTTGGGCTCTTCCTTTTGCTAACAACCATGCATTCTGTCTTCATACTTAGTCCTTTCTTCTTGCTGTCCTTTATTCTTATGTATAACTTCTAATCAAGAACATACTTTTTAACATATCAGTAATACCATACTGGTGCCAAGTTTGTGAGTTTTACAGAATGAAAATAAGAAATAGTTTAAAGGATATATTTTGGGATAGTGTAGACTTAGCTTCAATGGAGACAGGGTGAGCAATAAAACAAAAAAATGGAAAAGAAGAAGGCATAGTCAGGAGAACATTGGGATAAGAAAAACAAAGATGAGGATAATAGTGAGTGTTTAAATAAGCATTAGAAGCAATGTATTGATAATACTTGATAACAAGTATAAGATGTGATAATATTTGGCATTTTTATGATGGTGTCTTTGAATACAACTCTGTCAACACCAAAGTTATACAGTTTATTAACATGATGCCTGAGCACTGTTGCAATATACCATTATTTATGCTCTCACACCCTGATTGAGCACTCTGGAAGAATGGTAGACTTTGAAAAACAGTAGTTACTCTGGCGTGTACACATCGCTTATTCAGAAAAATGAATTAAAGCACTCTAGCTATTGGGTGCATATAATGATAATATACGTGCTAAAAGGTCTGCCTGCTTCCACCGAATGACCATAGCCCAGAGGTAGAATCGCCGACTGACGCCAATTCGGTCGGGTTTCAATCCTGGGTTAAAAAGCAATCGGAGTCTAACCGTACTGATGAGCTGTGATACAGCGAAACAGATCTGTCTACGGATGACAATACTATATATATATATATATATAGAGAGAGAGAGAGGATTTTTAGGTCCTTTATGATTTATATTACGATTCATCCAACATACGATTCAAGAAAAATACAGCAACATTAATTTGTAACCAATAAATCAATATGTATATTCTATATAAAATAGAGCATTTAACAAACAAAGCATGTAATATTAGTATACATAGAGTAAGAGGAATAAGTTGTTCCCCTTTGACTGCTAGTTGATCAAAGTCATTTAAATGAAAGTTTCTTCTTGTGCTGAAAAGATTTGTTACAATTGTTAAACAGATTTTCATGTAAGAATGACTAACATGAAGAATACAATTATTTTGAATGTAATTGTAACACAAATTTTGGTCAAGAGTTCAAAAGTTCAAAGGAAGTTCTTGGCAAAGTTGTTCAAAGAGAAAACTGTACTGTGTCTGTGTTTTATAAGAAATGTTTGAGTAGAATTTACATGGTCGTTTTGCAGCCTGTTTGTCTACTGCTTAACTTATGAAAAGTAGCCAAATATATAGTGGTACAGCGGCTCCAGAAAAAAGCGTGGGAAAACTAATTTTACATTAAAAATATGTGATTGGCTAAAAATTAACCAATCACCACACACATATGAAACAGTTGCTTCAGAGCTGAAAGAATCAAAGGCGACTGCAATTGCTAAATTGTCCTATACAAAATCAGTAGTGATTTATTACCCAATCGCAGACGAGTAAATGACATGGATCAAATGTGGGTAAGAAAAACATAGTAACCGCGCTATATATATATATATATATATATATATATGTGTGTGTGTGACCATTTACTGTTTTTTGAAGGGATACATGTTAGTCATTTAATCCCAAGCAAGGCAATAAAGCCACTAAGATACAAGAGATTATTGAGAATGAAAAAGAAAAAACAGACTATTAAAAAGAGAGAGAGCAACAAAAGAACAAGAATTAAAGAAACAGAATTAAAATAAAGATTTGTTAAAAGAAGACATTTTTATAGAAAACGATATTACTTCTTCTTTCCTGCACCATGTGTAAGAATGCATTACAGAACTCGTATCCAGTTTGATTAACAATTCCAGGTGAAAATCAGAAGCAAATTTCCTGTTCAGTTTTGCTGCCTTCTGAATGAGCAGCTTTTACACCTGTTATCTGTCCATTCGATTGGTTAAAACAAGTGAAAGAAAGTGCAATATGAACCCTCCTCTCTGGAACAAATCTTTATGGCTAAGGTTATATTTTCCCCATGTCCTTTGTTCTTTTTTTTTTTTTCATTTCACCCTGAACAAGGCAATCAAACCAGTAAGATGAAAGGAATTTATTGAGTATAAGAAAAAAAAAAATACTATTAAGGAGAGAGAACAATAACAAAACAGGAATTAAGACAAAAGATAATGATTAACATTGAATTTAAATTTATTAAGAACAAAGTTGACAGAAGTTTAAAGCCAAAAGAGAGTTCCAAGAATGAGAAGTGTGATAGAAGAAACTGTTCGTGTAAAACTCAAGTAACCTCTGGCCATTTCATCTGCAAGATGAGACCTTGCCATTAATCTACGTACCGTAGAGGAAAGTCCATCAGAGCAATTATCAAGAAAGTATTTATGCATTAAACACAGGGAAGCTACCTTATTGTGCTAGAAATTTACCTGAAGCTGAGATACCAGGTCTTGACCAGTAACATTGCGGGGTCTTCTTTGTGTTTTATCAAGAATCACTAAATATACAGCAAAAGCACCAGACCAGATGTAATACATGGAAAAATACATGGAAAAATGGAAGATTTATAAATGTGTAAGATAGATTCTGGCTACTAGATACTGTTCTTTGTCCATATAACTTACATGTGTGATTTAAGGTAAAGAAAAACACATATACTTCATATTGTAATTTTATCTAGTCTTACTGTATATTAAACTCACATACCTCTCTCCCTCTTGCGCTGTCAAATGTGCGCACACGCACACACACACACACACACATATATATATATATATATATATTCAGAACGTCAAGACACCCAAGGACCCGGAACTTTATGGATTCAAAAGCTTTTGAATGCACCTACAATTGAAAAATTATCTGGATTTGAAAACGGCTTATTCCAAGAAATCAAAAACAACTCCTTCAACAAAAGAAAAACAAATTCCAAATACATCATGACTGAGTCATTTCAAAAATAAAATTTTCTGACAAACTCTTAGTTAAGTCTGACAAAACCGCAAATTTCTACACAATATCAGCAACTGAATACACAACCTTAATCAAAAAAAAAAATTAACAAAAAATTATAAAAAGGCGAACAACAACAAATTAGATATAGTTGACATGATAGATACAACCAGTAAAAATATCACAGAAAAACTAAAAATTAGTGAAAAAGTTAGTAAACTCTGCACAAAAGAAGCGTATATTACATTAAAAGACCATAAACCAGATTTCCAAACAAATTTGCCTCCGAGAATAATAAACCCGACAAGACCAGAAATTGGTAAAATTAGCGAAAAGATCCTTGAACGGATCAATGAACAAATAAAACAAACATGGATTACTCCAGTGGTCAAACACAACTGATGTCATAAATTGGTTTAACAACATCAAAGAAAAAAACACCTGTTCTTTGATCCAGTTTGACATAGTGGATTATTACCCATCAATATCTAAACACCTCTTCACTTTAGCCCTGGAATTTGCCACACACTACTCGGACCTAATCAAGGACAAATATAATATTATAATTGCTGTCAAGACATCTGTTCTTATCCATAACCAAGAACGATTGATAAAAAATAACTCTGTTAACCAGTTTGACATTACAATGGGTGCGTTGGACTCTGCAGAGTCCTCCGATCTCATCAGCTTATTTACACTATACAATCTTACTGCACACCAAGACATAAACACACAAGACATAGGGCTATACAGAGACAATGGTCTCATGATAGTACAAAACTCCACACACTTTAAAACAGACAAAATAAGAAAACTTATCCACAGAGAATTTAAAGGTTTAAACCTAAAAGTAATAGCCAACACAAATTTAAAAGTAGTAAACTTCCTCAATGTAACACTAGATTTATTTAACAATAATTACCAACCATACATAAAACCCAATGAATACCTGCTATACATCCACCCAAGGTCAACCCTCCTTAGTATAATTAAACATATACCCTCCTCCATAGAATATAGAATTAGTAAAAACTCGTCCAGTGAAGAAATATTTAATAAACACAAAAGTCTCTACAAAAAGTCCTTAAGAAAAAGCGGCTACAAAAACCAAGACATCCAATACATAACAAACTATAACCATAACAGGAAAAATAGAAATAGAAAAATCATTTGGTACACACCTCCTTTCAACCAAATGAGAAACACCAAGCTAGGACAAAAGTTCTTGAACTTAATTAAAAAGACATTTCCCCACCAATAACCCTCTTAGTAAAATCTTCAACAAAAATACACTTAAACTAAGCTACAGTTGCAAAAACAACCTAGAAAAAATCATAACAAACCATAACAAATATATCCTAAATCAACACACAGATCAGAATAAAATCGAATACCAAAATACAATAAAAGACAACAATAAAAACACGTGTAATTGTAGAAACCCTAGCAACTGCCCACTACAGAATAAATGTAAAATAAACTCAATAATCTATCAATGCAACATAACATCAATTGAAAATCCCACTACAAATAAAGTGTATATCGGATCAACGAAGAACACTTTCAAGCAGCGCTGGTACATGCACTTAACTTCATTCAAAAACAACTTATACCGAAACCAAACATCCCTT
>JBBBDQ010000972.1:957500-1065000 GCA_037127315.1 Ascarosepion bandense
TCTTGACCCAGATATCCAGCACTTTGATAGAATCCTGCTTGCCAAAATATTTTATCAGTAAAACCACAGAAAATACAACAACCTTAGTGGTAAATATTATTAGAATTAAACACACATTCTCTCTCTCTCTCTCTCTCTCTCTCTCTGTATGTATATATATATATATATATATATATATATATATATACGTTCATTTTTGTATGTCTATATAAACTTACATGAAATATGTATATTCATTTTTGCATATGTATATAAATGTGTAAATATGTATATATTATTAATTATGGTAGAACATGTGCAGACTAAAAATTACTTCAAAATTGTACATTTTGTTTCAACATTGAAAGAACAATGTCTTATCAGGTAGCTAACAATGATCATAACTACTTGATAAGACATTGTTCTTTCAATGTCGAAACAAAATGTACAATTTTGTAGTAGTTTGCACATGTTCTAATGTAATAATTTATAATTGTTCATCGCTCCATTTTTATATTGAGCACTGTCTTAAATTAATGTTTTGAACATTGCAATTATTTTCTTGGTTTTTATTAATTTTAAGATTTATATATATATATATATATATATAACAAATAAATAGCAAATAAACAAAAGATATTGGAAATTATGGAGTGATAAGTTTTGTTCTGAGAAAACTCCTTCAGACAAAAGTTGTGGTTTTGTTTATATATATTTGAGTCTGTCTGTCTGTGAATATTGCGTTTGAGTTGTCAGCCCTTGAATAATAACCAGTTTGGAACCTGTGTAGATTGGTGGCACTGACCGCTAATTTACATGACAGTTGTGTTGATGAGTGGTTGGCCAATCAGGGCTGACCTCATTGCTATATAAGTTGGTAGCTTCATGTGAAAAGTAATTGTTGTGTGCAGAGCTCCGTGATGAAATTACTGGTTTTATTGATGGAATCAACCTTATACTTAAAAGTGGGTGGAGTGGAGGGAGACAATTGATGGTTATAGCTTATATCAAAATATTAAAGATACAGAGATAATCAACATTTTGATTGAAATTTTGAAGTATGATATATCCAAATGCTTGTGTGTGTGTGTGTGTGTGTGTATATATATATATATATATGAAAATATTTCTGTTAGTACAGAATTTAATTAAAGAAATGAAAGTGTGCAACTTGATGTTACACATTGTAAATATATTAAAAAGTGAAGCAACCGGTTTCGCTCCCACTCTTCAGGCCTCTACTGGAGATTTTAATCAAAATAAAAAAGTGTGTCATGAAAATGAGAAAGATAAAAAAAAAAAGGTAAATGCTAGAGGGTAATTATATCGAGCCCCAACAACTCATGTTGTTTGCACAATGCAGGCTTTCGGGACCCGATATACAAAGCTTCCAGAACCTTAAGGTAGAATGAAGAGTGAGATCAGGACACAACAGTGAACTGATCAACACTAAAATTAGCAGCACACTTTCTATTCTTTATAAGGTACTCGCAAATAGCAAAACCATAGGTATTCCGGGACCGATTCATTTCGAGGTAAGGTATGATTTTTTATTTTAGTTGGAACATGTTGTTTAATTCTCATATCGAGATGCTGAGTTGTTCTTCCTATGTAGTAAAACTCTGCAACTACATTTATATTGATAAATTATGGAATTAATTTGGTGGGGAGGAAGAACATCCTTGCGTGCAGAACATAACATGGGCCGGATTTGAAATACAATACGCACCTCAGCCGAGAAAAAACAATAATGAACATTCGATGAAATTTGTCTAGCTAAACTTTCACATTGTGATCTCTTTTGATTTGAAATATATATAGTCATCTGCAGACAGATCTGTTTCACTGTATTACAGCTCATCAGTATGGTTAGACATCTGATTGCTTTTATCCTGGATTGAAACCTGACCGAATTGATGTCAGTTGGTGATTCTACCTCTGAGCTATGGGTGCTTGGTAGAAATAAGCAGACTTTTAACATGTGATATACCATGTAAACACACGCCAATAGTTAGTGTTCTAATTCATTACTGAATGAATGATGCATAGATGCTAGAGTAGCTATTGTTTTTTCAAAGTCTACCAGTCTTCCAGAGTACTCAATCAGGGTGTGAGGGCATAGTCATCAACACACACACACACATATATATATATATATATATATATATATATATATATATATATGTTCAGTTGTGATAATACTTAGTACCAAGATTGTTATTTTTTCAGTGATTTACTAATAAATTTATAGATGTGCATTGTGGTGCAGTGGATATCATCTTGGAACGAGAAATCAGATCCGAGTTCGAATTCTAGTTGAGCTTGTTACATTTATTTACACACAAATAACCTTGGGAAATATATTAATTCATCTCGTCTCCTTCTAGCTATGGGTTTTTAAATAACAGGACAGATTGGGTTCTATCGTCTTGGTTGACCAGCAGTCTACTGTAGAAAATAATTTCAACCGACTGCGGGAAAACTTTTCATCTAGTTTGTCATGCCTTTCAAGACTTGATCGCCCAAGCGTCTATCATGTATAGCAGTTATCTGAATGATAAAAAGATATTTTGGCAAGTAGGCTTTTTGTCATGAAGTACCCAATGGTAGATTGACATTAAGCTATGAATCCATCTGTTCTCCCCCAGCTATATGGTAAATGACAAGACTGAACTGGGCTCTATAGATTTGTTTTGGCCAGTAAACAAAGAGAAAGAAAACTTTGAATTCAAACCAGCATTAAGAGGGTTGCCAGATATGCTTTAATATAGAAGCCAACATGCATGTAAATGATGAAAAATTCCTACTCAAAAAGTCTGTAATCATAGTGACATCTGACATGTGAGACAGTACACCAATACAGGACATGGTGCTCATCTTACTATGTGTAGAGCGTATATATATATTCTTTATTTGTAAACAGGTTATTACGTGACCTAGCTTTCTACCATGTGGTGTCTTCAGGCGATTTGCAATAATTGATTTTACCACCCCCCCCTTTTAAGAACGCTTATGTAATGGGGAATTTTTGAACGCACAATTTTTAAAATTACAAGAAGTAGATGAAAACGTTATAATTTCTTGTAATATTAAAAATTGAGCGTTCAAAAATTCCCCGTCATATGAGCCTTCAAAAAAATATCACCATTTCGTGAGTGTTCTTAAAAAAAAAAAAACCAAAAAAGTAAAATCAGTTATTGCAAATCACCTGAAGACACCACTCATGGTAGAAACCTAGGTCGCGTAATAACTTGTTTACAAATGGAAAATATTCAAAAGTTCTACAATATTATTGTATTCAACACTTTTTAATACAAATATGCACTAGTTTAATTTTATTATGACCAAAAACTAAGTCATTAAACATATATATATATATATATATATATATAAGGCTCCATTTATATTTCAAGGTGGTGATGGTGTGTTGGGCTGCTGGATCATGTAATTTAAATTGTGTGTATTGTGGATCATGTGAAAAGGCAAATTGAAATAGTGAAAGAAAATCTGGACACACTATACAAGAACAAACATGATCTCTACAACAAACTGAAAGATAATAACTTAAATGTTCTATGTTTACTGTGTGTTAATATTGATTCTTTGATAATGTCTTATGTGAGCCGAAAGCTTAGACCCAATAAAAAAATCAACAATTACTGTGATTTTTTTTGTTGTCTTTCAATGATATCACCATCAAGTATATCAGACGGTACGAATGGATCCTACACAAAATTAATAGACAACAATTGTCTATATTATTCAATGAAACCTGCATTAATGAAAAAATACTGTCAAAATATACACAATTTATTTATATATATATATATATATATATATATATATATATATATATATATAACAAAAATAACTGTCAAGTGTACATTGGAATTTTGGTTGGAGAAGTTAAACTACATTACTACTTCCATAAACACTGGTTCAGCCCTGCGCTACTAATAATTTTTAGGATAAATGCAATTCATGTTTAGTTGAAAATATTAAAATTCTGAAGCAAAATTTGCTTTGAAGCTTAAAAGAATTTATGAGCAAATGCCATCATAAATTTAAATTTAGATACAAACTTTTTAATGATTAATATAAAATCAAAATTCTTTAAAATAGTTTTTTCTTTCCTTCTTGTTAGCCATATAATTAAATTATATTATATAATAACTTTCCTTTCTTAAATCTATTTTCCTTGTAGTTCTGTCGCTCTATTTTTAACAATTTATGTTTAACCAGTTTATTTTGGTATTAGAATTTCTTGAGGCCTTTTAACTGTGGCCTTATTTTTGTCTGACCTTTTCCTTCATTTGTTTTATTTTTAATTTATTTTATTTTATTTCTTTTTGTTTCTTTCACGCAAGTGGCAGATTTAAAAGGTTTCAGTAGCAATGATTTGCCCATTTTTTCTTTTTTTCCTACTTCCAATTTTTACACACACGCAAACAAATATATATTTCTGATAATATTTTAATCTCATTGAGATGGGTGTTAAATCGAAATGGTCATCCGAATTAAGAAAATATTAATTTTTCATTGTGTAATAGATATTGGCTCTGTAAATAAATTTAATTACATTGAACTCTCCAGCTAGATCAGTATTAATATTTAATATCAATAGGATCCTTTGGGATTTACCTTCAAGCCATTTTTTGGGGCATGGATTTATTAACTTTCTTTCTCTGTATATATATGTGGCTGACGAGCCTGGTACAGTTTCTTTGTCTTTCCAACTTGAATGAAGATTTATGATTATACTACCTTTACTAAAAGCTGCCAGCTGTACATCCCATAAATCTTTTTTCGTCCATTTGAATTTTCCACCTCAGCTTTATAGACTACATCTTCAGTTTTACAAGCACCACCTAGTGGGCAATTGCTCTTATCCCTGCAGTTTCATGAGTCTCTACAATTTTCCAAGTGCTGCTATAACTCTACTGCATTTTTATTAAATGTCTTATACAGTTCAGAGGACTTGGGGAAGTAGTATTCCATTACTTTAAAAAATTCTTCCCTATAGTAGTTTGCACCTCTGAATTTGAAAGTGGGGTTGAACCAAATCACATTTCTTAACCTATTACTGTTTCATACCTATTGCTTCATATTTGGTTTAAATACCAACTTAGAATTATGCCCCTCTTTTTCAAAGCCAACTCATAATGCTTCTTCTCTTCAAATACTTCTGTAGAAGAATTCCTAGTCAATCTAAACTCAGTATCTTTAGGGATGTGCTTAATTACACTCACTGGGTGGTTGGATATAGCATTCATATACCTCAATTTAGTATTGGGCTTCATGTACTTAGAGACAGTACCACTATTCAGATTGAACTCTACATTTAAGTACTCTATTACTTTTTTATTCATGTCAACCTCAATATCAAATCCGAGGCTCTTGAAAATTCTGAGTAGTGCCTTTTTGATTTTGTCATTTTCTTTTCTATTTATCAGGCACTACCATGAGTCCATCATCTCTGTACAGCCCGTGGTCGTCTATTTGTACCAATTCATTTCATATACTCAACACTTATAATCCTATCAATTCAGAAGACTCTGCACCATCAAATGACCCTTGTGGTATGTCAAAAGTGCTTTCATTGGATTTTATTAATCCAAGCATGCCCATCAGGAAACAGAACCGATTTACAACAGTGTAAAATTACCTCAGCCTGCTCTGGTGGCATACTAATGTAGTCCTTAGCATATTGTAATGCCTTGAGTAGGATTTTTTCTGTTATTGGGGGTAGAAGTCCTTAATATCATATTTAATGAACACCTTCATTTTCTTATCAATTCTGTTAAACCAAGAGATACATTCACCTTCTGGTTAGCTTACATGGTGACTCTCATCAGTCTGCATATTCTTTGCAATGCAGAACAGCTTATCTTAACCAACTCTGTCTTAGTAGGATTGGTCAAATGAAATGAGGGGCTGTTAGGAAAATTTTCTTTGTGATTTTTCACCATTAGAAATGCCCGTTTTTAAAACAGTGCTTCCACTTTGTCACCTATACCCACTTTCGCCGTGACGTCTTTAGCCTCCTTGCTGATATTATTGATATACAAGGCAGGTACTTCTCTATAGAATTTAGTGACTTCATCCTGTACTTTTTTCCTGTAACCTTTCGGATTCATCAGGTATATATTTTCCGTTTTGTTGCCTTTTATAAGCATTTTAGGTGTTTTTTGTTTTTTTTAATTTTCCTAACCTCAGTCAACAGATGCTTCTATAAATGACGTTTATTCACCCTGACCCTGACCCTATTCATAATATTAATCATTTCCTTTTTGAAGCGAGCCAGCTCTTCAATGGTAAGTGGATATCTCCTAGTTCTAAAGTGGAACTTCTCTTTTTCTTCCCTGCTCTTGGCATACCTATGCAATGAAAATAGTGCTCTCCACATCATCCTAGCAAGGAACTGCTCGATCTTACTCAACAGCACTGTAGAATTCTTAGATAGCAGCAGCCAGTAATCAACTGCAGTTGAAGTTAAAACTGACATCTCTCAGATGCTCAGCAAATTTGTAGGTGGTTTAAATAACATCCTGGGAGATTCCACTCTGCTATCTAGGCAAGTCCATTCTGTAGGTTCTGATTGGCTGATGATTTTAGTGTGGATATTGTGCTCATTAAATATCAGCACAATATCCACCCAATGGTGAGAGGAGAGAGGGACATGTATTGAGTTACAGCTCTCTTTATTTTTGTCTGCCAACTGGACACTAGTTGGAAACATTCTTGTGGAGGGGAGTCTCATATTCTTAATTGTTCAAGCACTCGCATATCTGCCAGCTATTGGGATATTCTTGAGTAAGTGCAGAATCTCAAACCTTTCCACATTCCCAACAAATCCGATAGTATGGAAATAACTGTCCTCCAGTGAAACAATATCTGTAATCACGTATATGATGTTACAATTTATTTGGAGCACAAAAATATGTTTAACCTTTAACCTTTGAGTTTACAAAGACCTTCAACCCTTGTAAGCATGTGCTAGTGGAATAATGCAAATAGTACGGACCAGATGTTACAATATACTAGTAGTATAAGTATAATTAACCTTTAACCCTTATGAACATGCAAAGATCTTTTAACCTTAATGGCCGTTCACCACTGAAACAATACGCATAGACCTGTACTAGATGTTAAAACACATGGTTAGTCCAACACACAGGTAGTTCACAAGTAGTTCAAAAGTATAATCACTTATACTATAAATTATACTTAAAGTACATGGTATGTAGTAATGATGCCTCAAGAAAGGTCAGCATGTAGGGTAATATGGGTGTTATATATATATATATATATATATATATATTTTAATTCAGATACTTCAATCCAAGGGAAAAAAGCAGGAAGGTAAATTCCAAAAACCCGATCCTAATTAATATTAAAAATTTTATTTTAATATTAAAAAATGATACAGGAAGAGAGCTCCATGTAATAAAAAATTACAGAGCAAATATATATTAAAAAAGGATTAATTCAAAGATGTTGAATGGCCATTTCGATATGAAGATCCCCACGGGGGATAACACATCACCTCAGCAACAGAAAAGTTTCTGAAAGGATTTTTCTGTTGCTGAGGTGATGTGTTATCCCCCGTGGGGATCTTCATATCGAAATGGCCATTCAACATCTTTGAATTAATCCTTTTTTAATATATATATATATATATATATGTAGGTGTATTTAGACAGCAAATTTTCTTTTAAACATGTCAGATTAAATAAATTGTAAACATTATGTTTACTTATTTTTAATAAAATCCATTCATACTCACGAATAATCATTTGCATATTACAACTATCCTACACCAAGAAAACAGCAAAACCAAACTGCAGATTCTTGAGGCAACATTCATTAAAAAAACTTTAAGCCATCAATTGATAGAATCCGCTATGAATACTGTAGTAATGTTCTAAAATGTTTGTAAAAAGAACAGTTTTTTCATGCTTTAACATGTGCGTAACCAATGACATTACAACAAATAAAAAAATTTCATTTTGGATAATTTTCACATTCTAATGAACGCTAGCCATTTGTCAATCGTTATATTTGAAGCAAGGAAAAAAAAACTTACATTAATTTTTAGCAACACAGTTTTCCAGTTACGTTTGTTACCATAACTCACACTCCTGAAGATGATCTCGGAAAGACGTTGAAAGAACTTGGATACCTTGAGAAATGAATGAAAATAACATCTGTCAATGTTACAGCTCATTTCTGACATCTTTTGATTGTTTATGCAAAAGATTATCCATGAATATGAATGGATTTTATTAAAAATAAGTAAACATAGTGTTTGCAATTTATTTAATGTGACACATATATATGGTAATCCACAAACAGTCCTGTTTTACTGTGCTCATCAGTACAGTTAGACATCTGATTGCTTCAGGCCAGGATTGAAATCTGCACACACCCTCACACACAAAGAGGAAACCCTCAAATTAATGCAGATTCAATTTAGTGCCCTGAAAGTTAGGTATTGATTAATTAAAGATTTTCTCAAATTTAAATCTCAAAAATGGGTAACAATTTTACTTGTAATCAATTTATGTGTTTTTGATTAGTGCGTATCTTTTCATGTACACATTAGCCACACTAATCGAGGAATTCCTATATATCTGTATGTCATAAATTTCACCTGTGTAAAAATTATGTCTCGAAATGCCATTTATTGAAAAATTTTCCAAACTATTGTTCCAACCAAAAATCATATATTTGTACATAATGTGTCCCTCAAATTCTTTCCTGATTTTCTCGACTTGCTCTGACGTATTTCTCTGCAAGTCAATTATACATAGATTACTTTTGCATTCTCTGGTCTCCAGTGAGGCTGCCTATCTACAAAGTGTTATTGACGGCGCATGATAAGAGTGGTACGATGTAACAGAAAACCACGTGCTACTATCGGTGATTGATACCCAGTCTGCAAATAGATTTCATGTTATTTATCATTGTTCACAAATTATGCACAAAATCATATAGAATATGAAAAGAAAAAAATGTCATTCTACTTATTCAAAACAGAAACACACAGACATGTATTATCAACACAATTAATGGCTATAAATCCAGAATTTATTTCAGCAATGTAAAAAATTTTTTATAGTTGCCTTGTTCAGGCCATTAAGCAATAAATAAATGTTAATCTCACTCAGAATATTTCAAAAACAGTATATAACAATGGGATTTTTAAACCGGAAATAAATTGAGAATAGATACATCAAATCACACACATAATACAATACAGAGTAAGGAATTAAATTACACATACATAAAACAACAAAAATATATACACATGTAAAAAAAAAAAAAGGAAGGGATGTACATACACAAAACAACACCCAGACAATCACACACATTATTTAGGAAGGAATATATACATACACAAAAAAAGTGGTAGGAATTAACATAAAATACATGCACACATTTAAACAAGTGAAAAAGGCAAAAACAGGCAGAGAAAGTAAAGAGAAAGGTAACAGAAACCAATAGGGTCACAATTTTTACTAACAGAAAAAAAAAATTACAACAAAATTTTTTTACATTGCTGAAATAAATTCAGGATTTATAACTGTTTAATTATGTGCTGAGTTTCGCTCTCAATTTTTTTGCTCTGGATAATATCTATTGAGCTCTCTATTTTTATCTAATTGATATTTTATATTAATTCAATATAATCTTTTGGATTATCTTCTCTGTCTTTATGGGTTGCCATTTTCTCATATATATATATCTTTTAAATAAAATAGACGTCATTACACTTAACCCAACCCAAGGAACCTTTTGGTCAACACCCTTCAAGGATTTATGTTGGCTTTATTATAGATGGTTAATACAGGACAAAGGAATACAAGGATTACTTACAAAAATGGGGGGAAAGATGGAGTTCTTCTAAAAATAAACTTTAATCAATAAATTAAAATTTAAGTGGGGTGTAAACACACAACTCTTATAGAGTGATAAAAAGGAAAAAATTGTAACACTCACAAACCCTCCAGTAATTGTAAGGAGCAAATAAATCGCTCTTTCTGCCTGCACAGGCTCGGCTGATGGAGTTTTAGGCAAACAGCTTCCAAAACGCTCAGATGATGGGCCGATCGAGCACTGTGCAGAACAGAAAACCAATTGTCCTCATACAGAGAGGCACATGTCTGACTGTCCAGCAGGTGTTGGCCAATTGCTGAGTCCAGAACAGCCTGGGTTGTCCTTATAGATCTAAGAGGGCTACCCGAACGTATATTTGCAGGGATGTGTTGTGCAACGCACGTCTCTAACCTCAGATTGGTTCGTCCTATATAAACCGCATCGCAACGGCATTTAAATTTATAAACAATGGAATTTTTACAAAAATAGGACAACCTATCTTTAGTAAAGGAAGGAAACACAGGTCTTGTTTGAAAAACAACACATAACTGCACTGAAAAATACTTGGACGAAACACACGCCGAAACCTTATCAGTTACAATTTGACACTTCCTACCAAGCCAAGGCAGCTTCAAATATAATGGACAGTGACTAGGTCCTTCAACTAATGGTTCTTTATAACGTCTGACCTTTCACTCGATCACATGTCTCACTATATTGGTAGGATAACCGTTAGCCTCGAAAATACTTTGCAAGTGAAGTAATTCATAGTTTAAACAATCCGGAGAAGAAATTTTAAGGGCACAGTGAATCAAAGTTTCAATAAGACCTATCTTATGGGACTTAGGAACAAACAAGTTCCAACTGGTATGCAAACCAGTAAAGGTAGGCTTACGAAAGACCGAAGTAATGAAAACCCCGTCCTGGCGCTGAAGAGAGACATCTAAAAATGGTAGACACCCATCCTTCTCCACTTCCATAGTAAATTGAAGGGAAGGATGTAGAGAATTTAACTGAGAAAGGAAACCTTCAGTATCTCCGGTGTCATTGAATATAGAGAAAGTATCATCTACATATACCAAAGGCTTATCAACTCTCTCAAATAATGAACGCTCAAAATAACCCACAAAAATTTTAGCAAGAACTGGACCCAAAGGACTGCCCATCACAACTCCATCAGTCTGAACATATATTGTCCCATCAAAACTGAATTTGACACCTTCAGTTGCTAACCACATCCATTCTAAAAATAAAACTTCAGGAATGACTACGGGGCACAAATTACCGCTGTACAACATAACCGCACAAATGTTAATAGTTTGATGTAACGGTACATTTGTGTACAAACTATGTCGTACGGGACCATAAATTTAAGGAAAATTCTAAGTTTTTAATAAAACTAGAGAAAGTGAGTGAGTCAGAAATATTACAAGTTATGTATCCATATCTTCTCTCGACCAGGTATTCATTAAATAGTAGAACATGTATTTGTCTATATTTCTGAGATGAGGTAGTATTTACATTATTCGGACTATTGTCCTCATCTATGTTGCCATTTGTATGACATTTTGGCTGTTGTATGCTCTGGTCTACACAAGGAATGGAGTTCATATACCCCAGTGATTGTAATAAAGGATTCGGTTTAAAATTCCTAGTACCTGAAGAAGGCCAGAACTTATAACGGCTGAAACGTCATACAAATGGCGACAAAGTTGAGGACAATAGTCCGAATAATATAAGTACAGTAGAACCTGTATGTAAAAAAAAAAAAAAAAAAGTTGTAGGATTTGTATCTAAAAATCCAAATAATAGGTGTTGTATCTGAAAATACAAGAATTATACCTAAAAATAAAAATTATAGGACTTGTATTTAAAAATAGATGATTTATATCTAAAAATGCAAATAATAGGACTTGTATCTGAAAAAAATTAACGACTAAATTCACTCACAAAAACAAATGAAAATGGAATTAGTTTTGCAATCCAAAAATATATTTTTGCTTTAAATAACTTACAAAAGGTTGATAAGCTATAAAAAAAACAAAGAAAGATGTATCAATGTATTTTACTATTACAGCTGTTTTTTTATGAATTGTGTTATTTCTAATCTCCCTGTAGATTTGATAATTGCTGACATAAATTTGTTGAACTGATGAATTTTAGAGTGCATATCAGCTGAAAAGTTCTGTTAAAATCAAGAGATGAGGATATTAGTTCAAATAAAACTATTCATCTTCCTTTGTTGTTGTCTATAAATATGAAACTATTTTTAGCACATTTTATACACCACACCTAAGATGGGTAAGTTGCTAGTATAAAAATTACAGTTAGATTATAGAATAAAAACTTGTGTGAAGAATTCTAAGCACTTGGAAAACCTGTAGGCTAAAAATTGCAACTAAGTTTCTGAGAGAATTTTGATAAGAAATTATATATTCTGCCCACTTGCCTTTCGAAGCCTGGGTGGGTGTGGAACAATGGATGGCATGGTAGTATGGATACCAATTACTGTAAATAAATCGGAGCTGGAATGCCTTTTTTTCTTTTTCTTTCTCATTTGAGAAGTAAAGGCAAATATTGCATGCAATTGCACTGTAAATGAAAAACTCTTCCTCTGGGGGAAAAGATGTTCAGAATGACATCATTGCAAGCTTTGATTCATGCAGTGTAAATTGCGCAGCACCATAAATGGTGCACTTGCAAAGGCTCAGGTGCCGGAAAGGTTTGTACTTGAGCTAATTGAGGTGAGGGTAGGGGTGGAGTTAACAGCTTTTTCACGCCACAACCTGAGTGGGTACAGTATAGGTGAGTTGTTTGCTCAATGTCTTCTACAGATTGTTATGGCACTTAGTAATGATGGTGATGGATAGGAGAGCTTGTAGGGTAAATTTGGTCCATGCCTTTTCTAATGAGATAAAATTAAATCAACATAAATAAACTTAACTGATGCTTAAATTTTTTACTGATTGTGTTTCATGTGTCAATATCCATATCACTTTTCTTTTTTTTTTAATCATTTCACCCCCAAGCAAAGCAGAAAGGTCACTAGTGCACAGGGGTTACAGTGAGAGAATAAAAAAGATGCTGTCAAAGAGAAGATAAAAGATGGCCACTGACATTGCATTTAAAATTTTGAGATCGTAGCTATCAGTGAAGCAAGCAAATGAAAGCGAGTTCCACAAATAGAAAGTGCAAGAAAAGAAACTATTAAAGTAGAAGAGGTGGTGACATTTAACTATTTCAAAGGTAAAATGTTGGGACTTTGATGCCAATCTAGTAGCAAAAGTAAATACATGTAGTTGGAGAAGATATGGTTAATATATATTTTAAGGCCTTCAAGTTTAGTTTAAATTGCATTCATTTGGAACAAAGTAGACTTTGGATGAGATACTTTTTTTGTGTAAATTTGTGCAGTTTAAATCTAACTTAAAAGTTCAAAGAATGAATGAATCGTACAGTCTCATGAGAGAAAATAGCATTAAAATATGAAAAATATTTGTGCTAAAATATTTTGACTCTGAATTCATAGAATTTATTTGCTACTTCCAAACACTGCTACACTTTAAAAAATAAATAAATAAAAAATCCCTTTCTGTTGTGCTCTACAGCAAACCTTCTTTTATATTTACTTTGACCCAAGCAAGGCAGGACCGCCACTGGTGCACAGAGGGTTACAGTGAAAGAAAAGTACAGGGGATGTCAAAGAAATGATAAGAGTTTGACTCAAGGATGTGACATTGCATTTAAACTTTTGGAAATGGTAGCTAACAGCGGAGCATGCAAATGGAAGCAAGTTCCACAATCAAGAAGTGAAAGAAAAAACACTGTTAAAGTAGAAGAGGTGGATACATTTAACTATTTTGATGGTAAAAGTGTGGGACCTAAATGGCAATCGAGTAATACAAGTAAATGCATGTAGTTGGAGAAGATTTGGCTAATATAGACAATATAGACTGAAAATCAAATATAGTTGTTATATAAATTAAGTAGAAAAACAACAGATTGAAATTAAAGTGGTTTTCTATGTAGGCAGCACTCCTTTCCTTCAGAAGATCAATCAGAGAGAGAGAGTGAAAGGGTGTGTGTGTGTGTCAGCTAACCTAGACAGTGTTGAACTTCTTCTTCTATGTGCCCTGTCCTTTCAGGACATAGGCGATCATGGCTTTCCATGTCTCCGTATCCCTAGCAGCTCTTAGCACGCCTTCTCCTGTTACACCATACAGCCCTCGTTCCATCATCCACCTGATTAGGTCCTTCAAATATGTTATCCACTCTCTCTTTTTCCCTTTATCTGGCCTGTTAGTATCAGATTGCGTGTCCCAGAAACTTCAGCTATTTCTTCCTGATGCTCAGTATTAATTTCCTTTTTGTTTCCATCGTTTCTAGGACCTCATCATTGCTCAAATGCTCGGTCCATGATATCTGCAGCATCCTTCTTTAGAACCACATTTCAGTTGCTTCACATTTTTCCTTCATCTTCAATGATATTGTCCATCATTCATTGCCATATTGAAGAACTGACATCACATAACAATACAGTACTCTCTTCTTTGTTTCTAGCAAAATTGTCCTGTTTCTTAATACTTTATTCAGCTTCGGGAATGCTTCCTTCGCCATGCCAATTCACCTTCGGATCTCTACTGTCAGTAAAAGTTTGATATTGTTTTAGATGCCAGTATCATTTGAAGCTACCAATTTGATCCATATTCATTCAATGCAAATGAAAATTCCCTGAAGGTAAAAAAAAAAAAGAAACAACCTCTCTTTTTTGTTTTGCTCTACAGCAAACTTTCTTTTATATTTACTTTTTGCCCCTAATGAAAAAACTGGAAGAAAGAGAAAGTAACAATGCTTTTCTGTATTTAATGTCTGCTTCAGTGAAATTTTTTTTTTTTAACCATATCACCCCGAGCAAGGTGGTAATGCCACTGATGTACAGGGGACTACAAAGAGAAAAAGATTAGGAGAGTGAAGAGGAAGATGAACTAGTTAGAAAGGAGCAACAGAAGGATGGGAATACAGATGTGATGTCAGTTGCAAAGGTGGAGAGAAAGGAAAGGATATACAGGGCGGTGTGGAAAGAACTAGGGTCAAGTAGTTAAGAGATGAGTATTGACCTTGCATTTAAATTCCTGGAGGTTGTAGCCGTCAGGAAAGCAAGAATAAGAAAGAGAGTTCCACAGGCGGGAAGTGCGAGAAAAGAAGCCGCAGGTTTTAGTTGGTCGGCAACTTTTCTTAGAGATTCTTTTGGCTGGATGCACAGATCCACGAATCGGGCCGGAGTTTATAATGTCAGCAAATCTTGTTGACAACTAACTACTCTTTTCCCAAAACCTACTTAGCTCACTGGTACCCCCTATATACAAATTTCCTCGAGCCACAAGATTAACAACTAGGTCCAACCCTTTTACTGTGAAATCAATAAATTGTAAATGCAAATTTTACTCCAGCAGCTTCTTTTCTCGCACTTCCCGCATACTTGCTTTCCTGACAGTTACAATCTCCAAGAATTTAAATGTAAAGTCAATAGTCATCTCCTGTCTCACTAACTTACATCCTCTCTCTCATGCTTTTTCCTTGTCCACCCCATCAGTATCCTCTTTTTTCTCCTACTCTCTTCCTGACACCTCCTGCAACCTCTCACTCCTTCTCATAGCATTCCTCCTATGTAACTGCCTGCACAAGAGTGGCACTAAAATGCCTTGCTTGGGAGGCGACACAATTATAAAAAAATTTTTAAAAAATGCTAATTGGTAACAAAAAATATAATTGTATAATACAGTCAGAAAGCAATTTCAACATTTTACAAAACTGCATATCAGCAAAGCCTGTAAATACTTTACAAAAAATTTCAGAGAAACAATAATTTTGATAATCTTTACAAATTTTTAATTTTTGTTACATGTACAATTTGTTTCATAGAAGATGAAAATACTTATTAACAAGATAACTGGGTGAGTAAACAAATACAATATTTATAAAAATAGGGAAAATTGAAAATAAAAAACATATGGTATCCCTGTGGTATCCAGTGGAATTTTTTAATTACCACAAACTATTTTTTTCAAAAATGTTCATACCTTGAAAGAAAAAAAATATATTAAATACTTCCTCTTCTGTAGGATAAACTTTTCTTATAACAGCCTGGTACACCCAAGTGATATTTCAATATCTTTAGAGAACCTAGTTTCAAAGTTTGATAAGTTATCAAATGTTTGGAATCCCATTTCATCCAATCATGATTGTAATTTGTATTTTTTGATTTTAACATTTAATTTAAGAAGTAGTTTATTTTTTCAATATTGAAATATTTCAAGAACATTTTGAACTGTTATAAAACAATGCAAAACATTTTGTGGCTTAACAGGTTTTGGATAAACTGCTACATCAGTTAGTTTCAACAGATTAATAAATTACGTTTTTTACGTTCTCAAAAAACTTTTTACAATTTCTCATTTTGCTGTCATTTTTTGCCTTTAGAATAAAACAGTAATTCAGAAATAGATTCAGTAATCCAGTTATTCCGAATATTTTTAAAAAGGTGCACATAATCAAAAAGTACAAGCAAATTTTAGTCATCCAAGGTTCATAGCAAACAATGTTAAAGTTTTAGAAAAAAAATTGATTGGTCCTGTTATTGCCACATACAATTGCAAATACGTTGACCATTTCATTGCATCAACATGTAATTTTTTTCATATAAAAATTTTTCGACTGAGAACGTTTTAAATAACATTTTTGGTCCTTTAAACATTTTTACCCTGATTTTCAATACTGTATTTGCGAATCCCTCAAAATGTTCAGCCATACCAAGTTTTTCCCCATGATATTGTTGAGCATTCAGAGGTTTTACTAAAATATCGAGAAAATTAAAGTAATCTAATTTTGAAACTTTTGATATCAAAGCTGGTGTTGTTTTCACATTGGGAAACTTAAAATCATCCTGAAGTCTGTTATATAACAGAAATGTAACGAAATATTCAAATACTCTGATAAGAAAATCAGAATTATAATGTTTTTGTCTCAATCCTTTGTGGTGAGATAACATTAATATGTGCTTGAAATTTTTTTCTTATCAATTTTTAACTTACTAAAATAATGAATTGCTGTGTTAATTTGTGGCCTGTACTGAAACATTGATATTTGTCATTTTGAAAGAGAAAAAATTGTTCTATATATATATATACCAGCATTGTAACATTCGGATTTCAAGTTTTCATAAATTTTAATTAAAAACATTGAAACACTTCTAGTGAAAAATATTAACAGATTAGATAAAAAGTTGGTTGTTTGATTTATAAGCATGTAAACTGTTGACACAAAATCCTGTTGATTAATATTCTGATATAATTTTTCAGAAGTGAGGATTTTGTTTTTTTCTTGTAACTGTGCCAACTTGTCATTCTGCACATTTCATACAGAAGAAGTTAAGGTAATGCTGTCATTTAAGGTAATGCTTAAGTGATACACGCTTTGGGCGATCATGTCTCAAAAGAGACATAACTGACTGGGCAGAATGTTATCCTGCAGTAGGTTGCCATTGTTTTCTGTGGTAGACTGGTTGCCAGCCAAGGCTATAGAACCCAATCTGTCCTATTATTTAACCCATAACTGGATGGAAGATATGGATTAATACCTTTCCCAAGGGTATTTGTCCATAAGTGAATGCAAGGAATTCAACTCGTTCCGACTCGATATCCATGACACCACAACGCACATCTGAGTAAATGATCAAATATTGATGGTAGATTTCTAGGTCGTACTTTTTTTGTAATAACCAGTTTTTTAATCAGATGGAAAATATGTCTCACATAAAAATGTTTGGTTTGTCAGCGGTGTTGTCTTGCGGTATTGCCTTTAACCATTGTTCTAACTCATTCTGATCATGAAGAAGACAAAATACACAAACCTTATTTTGTTAATCATAGTTACCATGACAACCTGTTACACGATACTTTTTTAGCATTTTGAGAAAGTTTAGAGGGTATTGAAATGAAAGTATTAATTACAGTATTGTAAAAATTACATGGTGCTTTTAAAAAGTGAATGAACATCATATTCTAAGATCTGGATGATTTGCATTCCAGAATTTAGGTTTCACAATATAGAATTTGAAGTTGGTATGAATGTGAGAATCTTATTTGCCTGGGCGCCTTTTCATTGGTCATCTGATCAACCTTGTCTCTTTCTCTTCTCACCGCTGCCTGAGAGGAACGTTTCAGCCCAATGTTCCTTTTCGCTTTCCTGTGGGTGGTCATTTTGCATCTGTGTTATAAGAAATGATCTATTTTTGGTTGAAAAGAAAAACGTGCTTCTCTTTACGTGCTCTTTAAATTCTCAGCACCACAAAATTCCACAAAGGACCAAGAGACTTTATTTCTCGGAATTTTTTGTCTCTATCAGTGGGAAGTGACTGTCACTAGGGTCATAAAATTTGCCATGTCCTATTCCTCATTCTTTAAAAAATGTTGTCTATTTCATTTGTCTGAACATATCTCTCACCTAACTCTAGAGATGAAAAAAAGAAAAATTCGATTATTACCTCTCTTCTTTCTTTTTGGTACCAAAAATAGTGTTAAAATGTCATGTTTTGATATCAACAGATGACAGACCGGACCTAGTCAGATGAAATCAAGAAATGGCCTATTTTATTGGCGAGAAAGAAATCTCAGCATACATTTCTGCACTGCTGCTTATATAATAGTGAGGGAATTGAACAGGTGAAGAGGCTCATCCCCTGTTTCCTGTTTAGGATGCGGTTTCCGGTTTTCTCTTTTCTAATCTTCTTCTCACTTTTTTTTTTTTTTTTCAATTGGAGTAAATAGACTAAACTATCGCCCGGTTCACACTCCACCCACATCTATTGAACAGGTGAAGAGGTTCATCCCTTGTTTCCTGTTTAGGATGTGGTTTCCGGCTTTCTCTTCTCTAATCTTCTCACTCTTATGTAGCCCCCTGCACATCAGTAGCCCCCTGCACACAGCCTTGCTTGGGGTGATATGATTTTAAAAAAAAAAAGAATAACATGGATCAAGAAATGCCAGGGTGAAGGAATTTGGGATTCAGACATAGGAATTTTAGAGTTCCAAAAATTAAATTTTGGATAATCATATTTTATTACGGGTGGGCATCAGTCACTTCTTCCTCCTTCATAAAATACAGTTATCTAAACAAAATTAACCAATTTAAAATTTTTACAGTATATTTTAAAAAAAAGATGACTGTAAAAATATTGAAATATATAAAAAATATTACTAATATTTATTAAAAAGAATTTAAATATTAAACTGGTTAATTGTGCTTTACATTTTTAACAACAATGCTATTAAAATTCAACATACTCATATGGATTTTTAAATACCCGTAAATAATTATTTTAAAAAATCTCAAGTCAATATATTTGTTGTTATGAAGAACAATATCATAAACAAGATATGAAGTCAAATTTTTTTTCAATGTTTTTCAAATAAACAAAGAAGAGAGTACTGGATTGCTATGTGATGTCAGTTCTTCAATATGGCAGTGAATGTTGGATGATATCATCGAAGATGAAGGAAAAACTTAAAGCAACTGAAATGTAGTTCTACAGAAGGATGCTGCGAATATCATGGATGAGCAATGATGAGGTTTTGGAAAGGATTGAAACAAAAAGGAAATTAATAGTGAGCATCAGGAAGAGACCGCTAAAGTTTCTGGGCCATGCAATGAGGAAGGAGGGCTTGGAGAACCTGATACTAACAGGCCAGATAGAGGGGAAAAGAGACAGGGGAAAGCAGCAGATAACATATTTGAATGACGAAATGAGTGTTGCGTGGTGTAACAGGAGAAAGCGTGCTAAAAGTCACCAGGGATAGAGAGACATGGAAAGTTATGATCACCTACGTCTTAAAAGAAGAAAAAGAAATTTATGAATAGTAAAATAGGAAAATTAGCACTGCAAAATTTTTTGTTCTCACTGGAAGACTCATAGCAACATACTTTTATAAAGAAAATACAAATTATTCATTAAAAAAAATTCATATTTTATAATCAAGATAGTCATCATCATGAAGAATCTAAACTTATTTATAAATGGAACTCTGTGTGTGTGTGTGTGTGTCAGTTACCTATAGACTCTGAAATGGCTGAACCGATTTTCTTGAAAATTTACGCAGTTGTACTATAAGCGCCTGCAATTGTTCTTAGTTAGCTTTTGTGTCGCGGTACCTCTGATAAATATCAAATCAATAATCGAACAAATCGGGTTATAGAAGGAATAGTCCAATTTTAATCAAATTTGATACACTCATAGACAAAGACATAAATGATATTCAGAAGTTTCAAGGTTGCAGTTCTTACAATAGTGCAGAAAATTTGATATCGCTACCAGGAAATCAAAATTTGACTTACATCCATTCATTTTTCTTTCAGTCTACGGTTTCGCTTTAACTGGAAACAACTATTGCTTTTTAGCCTTTCGTGCCAATGTCCAAAAAGTCTGAGCTCCAGCACCATGGATTAGTTTTAAAGCTTTCATTACACTCGAACAACGCCGGACTAAACTGCTAGCAATAGCATAAAGAAAAAATAAATGAACTTTCTGTGAAAATATTTTTAATGACAATTGTTTTTGTGAATTCTACTGTTAAAATAATCACAAAATTGTAGAAAGAGATGATATAAAAGAAAGATGACAAAAATTCTGTCTCTTTCATTTTCGTGGTATATTTTTTAGAACAGTTTTAAAATATTAAGTTTATTATTGAATTTAATGTTTAACTTTGTGATAAATTATTTGACACAACCCCTGGCTGAGTTCTGACCTACGATTGATTCTTCCCATGGTGTGTTGTTCATTTCGGATTAGCCAAAGCAGGATTGCTTGTTGTCACATGACAAGTTTGGCTCAGACACGCAAACGATTAGTATATAATGAAAACCAGATTTAAGACAGCAATGAAATGGTGTAGATTTATATATATATTTATAAATACAAGCTTACAATCTAGTCAAAGTAAGTGACAAAAAGAGATATCATTTGGCTGGTATTTCAGTAGCATGATAATGTGTTCTATATCCCCATGGGACAATGGTTTTTTCAACTTTCAGCTGGTTGAATTTGGACTAACCATCTTGCAATATCTCTCAGGCCCCAACCAATTTCAAACACTGGGCCTGAACTAACTAATTCTGTTTTCCACCCTAATTTTATTAAAAAGACTAAAAAAACTAGGATGCTGAAGTTAGGTATGGGGTTTTTATTTCCCCTCTTCTTATATATGTCTTACTATCTTGACATTTGGACTTCCAAGGGAAGGGGAGGTAAACCCACTGCCTGTTCTTATCAGCTGTCCTGGTAATTAGTAAACAAGAAATTCTCAAGGCTGTATTTTGAACTCGGGCCACATATTGTTAAAACCCATTGACAAATATTTTGACTAACTAGCATTGATAAATTCGCTTACTTTCCCAACAAAAGTAATTCTGCATCCTGAATCTGTATTTTCCCCTTTTTATCACTTCGGCTACTTTTCCTGACAAAAATAATTGTATTCTTCAATTTTAGAGAAATCTCTCCTCTTCTTGAAAATCACTTAAAATTAATACCAGCCACCTGAAAATAGGATTACAATATCATTTTTCATTAATTTTACAGTGAAAAAACATTACATTATTATTTTTTAATATCTTCTATTCATGAAGAGCAGAAAAATTTAACATACTTTGTAAAAAAAAATACCTGTTAAGAAAAAGATAAATTATTCATAAATAAATTTTATACTTAATATGATCATTGTTGAAGAAAAATAGAAAAAAATCTTAAATTTAAATTAACTTTGTGCTAAAATTTTTGTGAATTTCAAACCAAGCAAGGTGATAATGCCACTAAAAACACTACTGGTGGGGAGGGGAAAGAGAATGCGAAAACTTTAAACAAAACCAGAAACCCAATTCTAAACAGGAAAAAAGGGTACATATATCTACTCCTGTTGTTGAACCATATGATAGCCAAACCTAATCCACTGCTATTGAGTCAAAAAAGTAAATAATAAATAAAATTTCACAGTTTAGACAGACATTAGAAGAATAGGGTGGAAGTAGACTTTGGAAGGAGCCAGTCTTAATGAGAACAAACATTTTTTTATAATCAATATTCATTGAAGGTGGGAGGGGATGGACAAATATTTTACGACCATTTCAATAATTCTTTTGCTTATTTTTATTATAAATTGCCTGGAAGGGATTTGTATTTTTGTTTTTAAAAGGAAAGTCGGAAAAAATATTAACAAGTATTTCAAATTTTACCTCAGGAAAAGAATAATTTTATTATAGATCGATTCCTGTAATGTTGTCTTTTTGTACCAACCAATTTTTTATTTTTTTCCGTCTTAAATCCACTTAATATTTTTCAAGAATTAAATTAAGGTAAGTAATATTTTTCGAAAATGAATATTCTTGTAAAAGCTTTTCATTAATTAGGGAAATTAATCACCCTCGCCCACCACAAACAACAGAAGAAAAATTATTAAAAGAAAAAAATATTTCACACGTCGTTTTAGATAATTTTTGAGGTATTTGTTTTGGTTTTTCTACTGTTTGTTTTTTTCCATTTTTCATTTTGTTTGATGTTTTCTTTTTCTTCTTTTTTTTTTTTTTAATTACTAAAGTTGTTTGTTTTTTACACCTGGCAGGATTGCATCGTCATTCTCAGTTGTTTGAGCATTATAACTGATAAAGTTCAGGAGGTACAATATTCAAACTGTCACACTGATGTGGATGGTGATTATTATTATTATTATTATTATTATTATTATTATTATTGCTGCTGCTACTCATTTCAGTGATCCAGGCAGTTTACCAAAGAAAATAAAGAAAAAAAATTCTTGCATGGAAATTGGAATGTTGTATTTTTCATGCAGAATTAAAAATGTGTGCTCATTTTTTTTGTTTTGCATTTAATTGCAGACGAAGATGAGTACTGAACATTTTAGAAAATATTGAACTGGGATCTCTACATTCTTTTCTGCATTCTTCAGATTAGTATCCACGTTTTGTTGGTTTTTATGACATCGAAGAATTGAAGTAATTTTGGAAAATAAAGAATATGGTATCCAAATATAATAATTTTCTTTTTTTTTTTTTTTAAAAAAAAGAAAGAACAGCAAAAAAAAAAAAATACTTTTGGTTCTACGCTTTTTCTCTTATTCATTTTTATCCCCCTTTTATCTTTTGAACATTTATCAACCTTGAAAATCTGCATTTAACATCATGGATTTATCTTTGCTAAAAAGTCTTGGCCACTGATACCAGTAGAAAAAGCACAGCTATCTCAACCGTGAATATGACCATTTCTCTTGTTTCATTCTTGTTCCTCCTTCATTCACTTTTTTTTTTTTTCATTTCTTTCCTGAATGTTTCTTTGTTTTTTAGTAATTTGTGACATTTTCTCTTAATTGATGGTTTTATTCATATCCCTGTTTCGACAATCATTTATTCTTGTTTGATATTTTCTTTTATTCAATGTCTTTCCATCTACGTCTTACTTTCTTTCCATTTCTCATTTTGTTTTTTGTTCAAAGTTTAATTGTAGGATTTTTTTTTTCTTTGCTGTTTTGTTTTCTCTTTCTGTAAATTCTGTTTTTCTTTCTTTCTTATAGCTTTCTTTGAAGCTTTCTTTGAATTTTTTCTTCTTTGATTTTTTCTTTTTTTCTATCCATTTTTTCTTATTCTTCTGTCCATTTTTCTTATTTGTCCCCTAACTTTTTGTTTGTCTATTTTTCCTTTTCTTTTCTCTATCTCACTACCTTTCTTTCTTTCTGATCATTTTCCTTTATTTCCCCTTCTCTCAAACTTTTTTTTCTTTTCCATTCATTTTTTCATTTTGCTCGTCTGTCTCTCTGTCCTTTTTTTATGTTCATTTATTTCTTTAACTTTCCTTTAATTTTTCTTTCTCTTCTTGCTTTCTTTCTCCCATTCTTTTTTGGTCCATTTGTCTTATTCTTTGGCTTTTTTCTCATTCTTTCTCTCTTTTTGTGATAATTTCGAATTCTTTTCTGTTTTTCTTTCTTTACTTTTATTTTTCTTCTTTCATCCTTCATTTTTCATCAATTTTCTTCTTGTTTTCTTTCCTCATCTCATTTGCTTTATTTTGATTTTCTTCCTTCTGCCCGTTTAACAGATTTTCATTCATTTTTGTTGCAATCTGTTGTCTCTTTCTTTTCTTCTATTTGTCTTTGAATTATTTCCTTCTTTCGTTATTGTAGTTCATTCTTCTGTTTTTCCCTTCCGAAACAGACATACCCTACAACGTTCTTCACCCCCTACCACCATTAGCATTTAGTTCCAACCATTAATGCTCACAGTAAAATCTTACTTCAATTCATGTGTAAATGAAAAGGGTCATAAATAATTTTTAGTTTTCATTTTTTTTTCTTTTGCCAGCAGATGGGATGAGCAGGCAAGCAAAAGATGAGGGTATAATGTACAGTATTTCTGGATAAATGCCAAAATATATGACTTCAACAAAGTCCAGTTTGCGATATTATGATTAAATACATGTGCTGCTTTTTATTACTTGTCTACATTGAACATTTCTCCTGGAGTTTTGGAATGTATGTTTATTTAAGTAGTTTGATGGTTGTTGGGAGGAAGATGAGAATCTGTCCGGGGGAGATAACTCAAGGTCTATTAACTGTTAATTACAGTCATTTCTTTTGACCTGTCTGTTCTGTAGTCTATATGCAGTATTCGCATACCAGTAATGATCTATATTGTAAAAGAAGGGTTAATTCTCTGTCTGATTCATACTGTCTACTTGTGGCTTTTCTTGCATTTGTCTGTGTTGTGTGTAACTGATTGACAGGTGCTTGTGTCATTTGATTTACATATATGCGTGCATACAGATGGAATAAAATATTGGAATTATATGATTACAAAGAATGGGATATTCTGGTGTTTCTTTTTTTTTTTTTTTTTTTTGTGAATAACTTCTATATTTCTCACTAGATTTTGTTGAAAAAGGGAGAATTCAGTTTCCTAAGCCATTCTACCTTGTTATAAATTGAAGAGTTTTTCAGCCATCTCTTCCTAATTAAGCATCAGTATAGGCATTCTTTCTGTTGCCTATTTCATTGAGCCTTCTTTCTTATGTGTCCAAAAGATTTCAGCCATATCTTTCTGATTATCAGTATAAGTGTTTTGTCTGTTGCCATTTTTATTAAGGTTTCTTTGTTTTGTGTCCAATGGATTTCAGCCATATCTTTCTGATTATCATTATAAGTGTTTTGTCTGTTGCCATTTTTATTAAGGTTTCTTTGTTTTGTGTCCAATGGATTTCAGCCATATCTTTCTGATTATCATTATAAGTGTTTTGTCTGTTGCCATTTTTATTAAGGTTTCTTTGTTTTGTGTCCAATGGATTTCAGCCATATCTTTCTGATTATCATTATAAGTGTTTTGTCTGTTGCCATTTTTATTAAGGTTTCTTTGTTTTGTGTCCAATGGATTTCAGCCATATCTTTCTGATTATCATTATAAGTGTTTTGTCTGTTGCCATTTTTATTAAGGTTTCTTTGTTTTGTGTCAAATGGATTTCAGCCATATCTTTCTGATTATTAGCATCAGTGTTCTTTCTGTTGCCAATTTCATTCAGACTTATTTGTTATGTGTCCAGGGAATTTCAGCCATTTCTTCAAGATTAGCAGTATAAGTGGTCTTTCTGTTGCCAGTTTTATTGAGCCTTCCTTGTTATGTGTCCAATGGATTTCAGCCATATCTTTCTGATTATCAGTTCAAGTGTTATTTCTGTTGCCATTTTTTATTAAGCCTTCCTTGTTATGTGTCCAAGGGAATTCAAGCCATATCTTTCTGATTATCAGTGTAAGTGTTCTGTCTGTTGCCATTTTTATTAAGCTATCCTTGTTGTATGTCCAAGGGATTTCAGCCATATCTTCCTGATTATCATAGTGAATTCTTTACTATCCTTTCTGGTTAAATTTATACATTTTTACCTCATATGAAAGAGTGAAATTTTATGACTGAAAAGTTCTGTAAGAAGTTTAGCTGCTTCAGTGAAAGTCAGTTCACTTGTTTTACTTGTTTTACTGGGTAAAATATAATTTAAAAATTTGGTGTGTTTCACAGTGCTCAATTTCTAAACAAAGAAGGTAAATGTCTTCATGACCAATTCATGCAATCTGTGGTGTATAAATCCTCGAATCTTCTAAAATAGGAGGCAAATGTTACATCCTCATCTGGGGAATTATGTAAAAGTGTCTATTGTGATTCAGATCGTGTTTTGTGAGAACACATTTTTGTTTTCACTAATTTGTCCCCAGTTTGCCAGTTTAAGCAAGCTTTTTTGCACTTGTTGAGTTTGAAGTAGATTCTTTTTGAGTTTCTGATGCCTGACTTCAGGTTGCTTTTGAAATTGAAGCCATTTTTTTTCAGGTTGCTTTTGAAACTGAAGCCATTTTTTTTTTTTTCAGCATGCTTTTGAAATTAAAGCCATTCTTTTTCAGCTTGCTTTTGAAATTGAAGCCATTCTTTTTCAGCTTGCTTTTTGAAATTGAAGCCATTATTTTTCAGCTTGCTTTTGAAATTCAAGTTGCTTCTCTTGCCATTTTAGTTTCTGTTGGTTTTGTTGTTCAAGTTGGAACTTAAGAAAATTGAGCATGGTAGATTTAAATTCATCCATGTTTATATGCGTCTCTTTTTCTTCTCTGTCTTTTTTTTTTTTTTTTTTTTTTTTACAGATGCCTAAATACAAATTCAATTCAAATGAAATCTTTTCTTTGAAAAAGAAAGAAAAATTTTAGTTTTTTACTCACTCACAAAAACATAGATAGCAATTAATTGGAAGTGAATAACTTAAATTTCTTACTCACTCAGAGAATCATGAGTACTTTTTTTTTCCTTAAAAACATGAATTCTTGTAATTTAGTGGCTCGCATTCATGTTCTGTGTATGTTAGTTATACATTTTTTTTTTTTGTTTGTTTTCTTTTTCTGGATTATCAAGTACTGTTGAGGAGATCAAAATGTGACAAAAATAGATTTCCGTGCATACAATGTTGAATCAATATTGACAATTTCCATGCAGTCTTTTTGGGATCATAAAGAATCATGATTATCCATAAGAAACCTCCTGTGTTTGTAAGAATCCTGATTGCCAAGTTGTTGCAGTCCTGTTAGGGCCAGAAATAATGACACAAAGACAGAAGAGTGTTAAACAAATATATTACAAAGACAGTAGTACAAACATATACCAATGAGAGATTATTAGCATGACTGTTTTGTCTGGCTGTCAGTGATCTGCTGAAATAGACCTCACTCTCTCTCTGCCACTCAATATTTATTCATGTATAAAAATACACAAATTATGGCACCTAGCTAAACACTATCACGACCCATTCACTCATTACAATTTGCTCAATCACCAAAAGAACTCATCCATCATCTCCCAAACCTTCATACACCATAATACCACATATTTACGAGGGGCACCTGAAAATGGGAGACTATCTTTCTGCCACTCTGCTCTACAAAGCAGAATTGCTACTTATATAGTCTGGAAGAGTTCAATGTGTCATATAGGTTAGTCACCATAACAGTATCTTAGTATGACCGTGTCAATCAAAGTTTGTTCATAAAAAGTTCCCGATGAAATGTCTTTTATTTTTGTCAGTTTTTTTTAAATCTCTGTTGTTATTTTAATCTTCATCACTTTTCAATGTTTCCCCCCTACTTTTTTTTTTTTTAATTTCTTTTTCCATCAGTTCTCCTCTGTTACTGCTTTTCAAAATGTCTTCTCTTTCTTTTTATTGCATGTGTCTTCACTCTTTCTATCCTTCTTTTTTTTTTTTCTGGATTTTTCCTTTTTTATGTTTCTGTCTTTTTCTTCCTCTCTCTTAATTTTTCTTTCTTTCCTCATTTTTTTCTCTTTTTTTCTCTATTTCGCTTTTGTTTTTTATCTTCATATCATTCTCTTACTTTTCTTCATCTCTCTCTCACTCTCAATATTCAACTTCATAATTTTTTTTCTCTCTTCATCGTCTTCCTCTCACTGTTTTCTCACTTTCCCACTCTTCAGTTCATGTGATAAACACTTGCGCGATCAAGTCTCGAAAGAAACATGACTTACTTGGCAACAGATTTTCCCACAGTAGGTTGCTATACTTTTTGTGGTAGACTGGTTGCCAACCAAGGCTATAGAAACCAATCTGTATTGTTATTTAACCCAGAGCTGCAGGGAATAGATGTATTAATAGTTTTTCCAAGTGTATTTGCACGTAAGTGAATGCAACAAACTTCACTGGAATTTGAACTCAGCTCTCCAATTTCTCGTTCCAAGCCAATATCCACTGCATTACAATGCACATCCCACTCTTCACTCATGTCATTTACCTTCCCTTTCAATTATTTTGCATTCACTCTCTTTTCTCAAATGTTATTGTAGTCCTCCCCCATTTCCATCTTTTCTTTTTTTTTTTTTTTTTTTTTTTTTACAGTGCTTGAATTTTATTGTTTTCATAAAAGAGTATATTAGACTTATTATATCAGCTTCTCTCTATAATTTTTTTCCGCCCGCTGTCCTGTCTTTAAAAATGTCAAATGTTGTAATGCATTTTTTCTCGTCTCAATTTGTCTGTTACTAATGCTGAGCTGGCAGTTTTCAAAATCCATCAAGGGGAAAGTGAATAAAAAAAAAAAGTCCAAGTCAAATGATGAAAAGCATAAAAAGAATCCAATCCACTTTGGCCAATTGGTTCCCAAAAATTGTGATACCAACCCATCCGACCAAGAATAATGCTTAAATTTATCCGACCTCTACCATCCAGTCAATTTATCTTGTCACTTAGTGTATTTCTTTCTTTGCAGCATTTTATCACATTCCCATTTTCTCATTGACACAGTATTTCTTTACGAAAATAAATTGTGATTATCACATGATTTATTTACACCAATATCCTTGTCATTTTTTTTTTGTTTTGTTTTGGAACTACATTTTGACAGATGCATGCAAAAGAATTTCTTCGGAATGTTATTCGTCAGAGACTGTCTTAATCGACATCCCCTGTAGCACCAGCCAGTATTTCTTTCTTGCATTCATTTATGCCATCCTGAAAAAGAAATTCTTAAATTAATCATTTAATAATAATTTGTAAAGAGGTTTGCCTATTGACCTGTTCACACTCTTCCTTTGAACAGAAGTAGAGATTTATCCCTCGTTTCCTGTTTAGGATTGGTTTCACAGTTCTTTTTAAAGTCTATTTCTAACATCTTCACGAAACTTTGAAGATTCAGTCAGTCAGTTAAGTGCCATACGTGATACACGCTTGGGCAATCATGTCTCGAAAGAGACTTGACTGACTGGGCAGAAGATTATCCTGCAGTAGGTTGCCATAGCTTTCTGCAGTAGACTGGTTGCCAACCAAGGCTATAGAACCCAATCTGTCCTGCTATTTAACCCATAACTGGAAGGAAGAGACGGATTAATACTTTTCCAAGGGTATTTGGGCGTAAGTGAATACAATGGATTCCAAGCCGATATCCACTGTACCACAACGCACATCCTAACTGACTTTGAAGATTACTCACTAGTTAAATCTTGAGCTCTTCAAGTCTAGAGTAAGTTATTATCTCTCCTGCATAGCCCCCAAAACTTCACTTCTTGCCTTTTCTTAGACTAATACAACACCACAAAGTAACCTTGAATGGCTTTTTGGCCTTGGCCTTGTAGTACAGTGGATATTGGCTCGGAATGAGAAACCTGGGAGCCGAGTTCGAATTTCAGTTGAATCCATTGTATTCACTTACGCCCAAATACCCTTGGGAAAGGTATTAATCCGTCTCTTCCCTCCAGTTATGGGTTAAATAGCAGGACAGATTGGGTTCTATAGCCTTGGTCGGCAACCAGTCTACTGCAGAAAGCAATGGCAACCTACTGCGGGATAATCTTCTGCCCAGTTAGTCATGTCTCTTTCGAGACATGATCGCCCAAGCGTGTATCACGTATGGCACTTAACTGACTGATTTAGTGAACATTAATAAAAATAAAAATTGTATGTTTGTATACTAAATGTGTTAAAACCTTAGTTATCTGGTTGAGTATGTCTGAGTATGTCATGGACAAGTGACTGCTACAAAGACGGTTTTGTGCCTATTTTTTAAATTTAATTTTTTTTTTTTTTTTTTTTTTTTTTTTAAAGGAAAATCAATTTTTGAAATTTCTGGCTTACCATGAAAATCAGTTTTTGAATTTCTGGCTTTTGACAATTGACATGACCAAAAACGCATTTCAAAGGCTAAGCAGAGTTTTGAAAAACAGGAATACTCACAGGATGGATAGAGTGAAAGGGAGACAGGGAAAGCAGTGCAAGACCTACTTGATGTGCTTGAGCAGGTGGATGGTGGAGCAGAGTTTGGGAGAGATACCAAGAAAAAAATATTAAGAGTGAGAAGGGATAGGGGCAAGTGGAAATCAATGATCGCCCACGTTCTGAAGGGATGCATCACATAAATTGGGAAATGCAACTAATCTCAGGAACTCTCCCCAGACTATTCTTTATCTTTACAAGAATCAGGTTAATCCAAAAATGGTATATCAGTGCCATATGGAGTAGATAGACTAAACTATCACCTGGTTCACACTCCACCCACGTCTATTGAACAGGTGAAAAGGCTCATCCCTTGTTCCCTGTTTAGGATGTGGTTTCCAGCTTTCTCTTTTCCAATCTTTTCACTCTTTTCTTTTATTTATTTATTTTTTTTCAATTGGAGTAGATAGACTGAACTATCGCCCGGTTCATACTCCACCCACGTCTATTGAACAGGTGAAAAGGCTCATCCCTTGTTCCCTGTTTAGGATGTGGTTTCCGGCTTTCTCTTTTCCAATCTTTCCACTCTTACATAGCCCCCTGCACATCAGTGGCGTTACTGCCTTGCTTGGGGTGATATGATTAAAAAAAAATTATATATATACTGGCTGGAGTTGATCAGTTTCCAGCCTTGTTAGAGTCAATTTATACAGTCTAATCTGTGGAGTTGGAGGGGGGGATGTCTCTACCCTGCAGCCTCTTTCCAAGTCAGACACATTGTTGCAATCTTATTGTGTAATCTGTTGCTGCTTTTAATGAAAAATGTTCAGATAAGTTTTATTCTTTAGTTCTGCTAATTCAGATCGTTAGAACCAGGACTTGCTATACCACTTCTATGGAATCAAATCACCCACATTTCTTTTGGATTCCAGTTGTGTGATGGCAGTTCCAGAGACAACTGTTTCTTTAATAACTGCTTATTTTGAGGAATAGACTATTACCTGGCGCTTTCCCAGGATGGTACAACCTAGCTCAAGCCTTTACTGTGAAGACACACTCTGCCAGTTTCATCTTCATTTCCTCAGTGTTCAAAATATAAAAATGAAGTTCTAGGCTTTATTCCAACTCTTTTGGAACAAGAACTGCTAGTTGAGTTTGTCCATGAACACTCCAATTTTAACCTTTTCAAGTCCAAGGTCAATTGTTATCTATCCTCCTTATTATTGTAGAATAACAGCACTTACCAGCGTAAGGATCTGAGCTTGTGTCTAGCTGGCAGACAAAAATAAAGCAGGCTGTAACTGAATACAGTCCTTGCAATAATTCTAAGAGTAAAGCTGGTATATATATATATATATATATATATATATATATATATACATACACACAAATACTTCCACTCATTTACCAGCAGCCAATCACAGCTCATGCAGGTGCACAATGAGATGCTCCAGTGCACTACAGAAAGCTCTGCTTCTCAAGTTGGATTTACACTTCACTCAGCTTGTTCCACACCTGAATGCTGATTTTGACAGCGTGATCGTTCTACAATTTTCATAATCTTTACTTTTTACCATCACCTCTTTCATGAATTATTTTATAACTCTACCTTGTGGGGTTTATGAGTATTGTATTTTACCGCAGAAAGCAATGGCAACCTACTGCGGGATAATCTTCTGCCCAGTCAGTCATGTCTGTTTTGAGACATGATCACCCAAGCGTGTATCACGTATGGTACTTAACTGACTGATTTGGCGAGCTTTATTATGGAAAAAAACTTATCTAGGAGAACCATACTCTACACCTTCTTGGGCTCGTGTTTTTTGCTGACTTAAAGTGGAGTTACTATATCAAATTATTTATGTCTACAGCTTGGCAAGTTGTTTCACTCTGTCATGCCAGAATTTTTTTTATCATATTGCACATTTATAAATCTACCAGTCCTGGGCATGATGGTAAACTGCATCTGGCAGCAAGGTTTCTGATTGGGAGGTTGTGAGGAGCATGGAATTACATCTTAATTGCTGTTGTTCCCAGGTTCACCCTAACCCAGAGTGGTAGCACCTGTTAAAGTCCCAGTTATAAGCAAATAGTTAACCCCCAAAACTGGGGTCAAAACACTATAAAAATACACTTTTATAGAAATACATACATAAAATTGACTTTTATAGAAAAATATATGTTTTTGAAGGAAAAAAAATTTTTTTTTTTTTTTTTTTACCAACAATACATTTTTGTAGAAAAAATTATTTCTATAACACATTTTTGGAAAAAAAAAAATTCTCAGGAAAACATTTTTGAATACAAAAACAGAAGATATTTTCAGTTTTGTAAAATAAGAAAGAATTAAGACAAAAACGTTTCATTAAAATCTGACTAAATCAACCTTCTCACTATAATCGCAAATTTAAAAAAATACCTTAAAACTCCTCCTTTTCAACAAGATATTTTGGAAGAAAAAATATGACCAACAAAGTATTTTTGAAAGAATCGAACATTAAAAAATACCTTAAAACCCTAACTTTTTGGCATTAAATAACCCACAGAGGTTGATATGCCGTTAGACAAAACTCAAACTATAAATCTACCATTTGCTTATGCATTCATCAGTCACATTTCTGCTGCTGTAACAGGGCTTCCCTATGTTTTTCTACAAACCTTTTTATAGCAGCTGTTCTGATGAGCTTTTGCCTGGTACCTTGACTGCATAAATTTAAGCATTTTACCAGAATGGCCACTCAGTCCCACCTTTTAGATAGAACTGCGACTTCTATTCTAGTAGTTTTTTTTCTCACCTGTGGAACTTCCTTCCAATTTCTTGGTTTCCTGATAGCTAGAATGTACAATGCAATATCATTTACCATCTAATCCTTCCAAAACGAAGCTGCTATCAATTAACCAGCCTCACACTCTCAGCGAACCTCATGTGGAATGACTATATCGAATCCATTGCTAAATCCGCTGCTATAAAAGTCGGTTCTCTGTGCAGGTCCTGGAAGTTCTTTCCATCTGAATCTATCCTGCACATATATAAATCTACCATCCGCCCATGTATTGAATACTGTTGCCATATCTGGTTGGGTGTCCCTGCTATTCTCGGGGTTCTTGACAAAATATAACGGAGAATCTGTAATGTGATCGATACCGACTTGGCTGACCATCTGCAGTCACTCTCTCACCAGCGTGACTTGGCTTCCCTGTGCCTCTTCTATAAATACTTTCATGGCTTCTGCTCCAATGAACTTAGATCACTGGTGCTCCCTAGGTACAAATTTGCATGAGATACTAGATTAGCAACTAGGTCTCACCCTTTTACAGTGAAACTGATAAAATGTAACCACAATTTCTACTCCAACAGCTTCTTTTCTCACACTTCTCGCCTGTGGAATTCCCTTCTGCATACTTGCTTCCTCGACAGCTACAATCTCCAGGAGTTTAAATGTAAGGTCAATAGACACCTCCTAACACACTAACTTGCACCCATTCTCTCAAACACTCTTACTATGTACCTCCTTACTCGTCTATCACCCTCCTTCTGACATTTCCTATATCCAATCGCTCTCTCAGCACCTTCCCCTATGTAACCCCCTGAGCTATAGTGGCAGTGGAATGCCTTGCTTGGGGTGAAATGAATTTAAAAAAAAAAAAAAAAATTCTGTTTTCTTGAACCCTGTTCCTTTATGGACCTTTCTTCCCTCCTCCTCCTCCTCACTAAAGTATTCACGCTCTCTATCATTCCCTGTAACTCCTTGTGTTTTAGTGGCATTGTCGCCTTAAGGTTAAATGATTGTAAAATAACTTGTACAACTTCCAAGAGTCGGCATTTTAAATTAAATTTAGCATGTAAGAAGACTTGCTCATCATCCGTGTATATATGAATTGCTTTCCATGCCTTAGTGATCTGAGTTTGCTTGTTTCATGAATAAACATGAGGCATCTCTTTGAACTCTGTTGTTTGTTTAGCAAGTGTGAAGAATAATTTAGCATTGTGTTCATGCCCTGACCACCAAATATTCAATATTGAGCCTAATAAGAAATAATCAGAACATGCATATCTTTGCATCATCAACAATTAAGATAATAAGCAAGGAAATAAACCATCTGCATGCATGTGTGTGTGTGCACACACATATATATATATATATGTAGAATAAAAAGTGTGATAAGCCGTGAATGTTTTCTTTAAAGTGTATATTTATACTGTTTTTGTTATTATACATGTTATGATACATTGTCTATAATGATATTTGTGACGCTACATGTGTTTCGAGTCTAAAATTGACTCTCTTCAGCATGTATGTGTGTGTGTGTATGTATGTATATATATATATATATATATATATATTTCATTTTTAAACGAGTTATTTCGCTACCTTGGTTTCCACCATGAGTGGTTTCTTCAGGCGACTTTTAATAACAAACCTTGTTAGGACCAAAAACTAAGTAATTATATATATATATATATATATATATATATATATATATATATATTTATTATTGGAGTTTATAATGAAAACATTTTTCCTTAAACAAGAGCTGTTGTGTTTCAGTGCTAGATAGACCACCGATATACTAATTATAAAAAAAAACAGTGTCTACTCAAATATAGATATCCATTAAAAAACAATCATTAAACAAATACATTAAAAGTGTGTGTGTAAAATATCATCAGCTGTTTATATGTGTAAAATTATATAATTAAACCACATCAGGTATAACACATGAGGTGTAAGATGTAGCACTAAAACACAACAGCTCTTGTGTAACGAATAAATGTTTTTATTATAAACTCCGATAATAAGAATATTACTGCAAATAACGTTCTATTAACGTTTCAAGCACTGTTAAAAAGTAAATGCTATGAATTGTGAAGTGTCATTACATTAGTTTTTGCTACTACTAACATATATATATAAATAACAATCTTAGCACAAAGTATCATTACAACACTATATATATATATATATATATATATATATACACATATAGTGTTGTAATGATGCTTTGTGCCAAGATTATTTTTTTAGTAGTTAACAGATGAAAAGATATTTTGGCAAGTAGGTTTTTTGTCATAAAGTGCTCAAGATAGAGTATCACTATATATCATTATGATTAAACATTTAACTGCACTTGTCTTGTTTAAGCTGTTGATCATGCCAGATTATGCCCCCTCTCTCACAGAAACTTTGTGTGTGTTGATGAAATGCAAATGTACCTGTGATATTAGCTTGTCACCCTAACAGAAAGACATACTTTGAAACAAGTGACTACCCATTAACACACACAAGCATATTACATGCTAATATCTTTGGGAAAGTTATGAATTATCTCCTCTCCTTCCAAGCTATGGACAGACTGGGTTCTATAGCCTTGGTTGGCAGCCAGTCTACCATGGTAAGAATTGGCAACCTGCTACAAACAAATCTATGCACCACATGAAATTGTGGGGTGACCGCTTGTAGAGTCAAAATAGTCCCATAAAACTTCTTCTAGGGGAGAAGTCAGCTCAACTCACCGAGGGTAATTGCTGCCACAGACAAATATCATTATATATTAACTAGTTGACTAACACTACTGCAGTATCGTAGGCAAATTAATAGGCAAGTATAAATAGAGAATAACTGGAGAAGCAAAAACAGAAAACCCTGTTGTCACAAAGGACACAGAGACCTATGCTTCGACTATTACTACGCACAAAGAAATGCGAAAGATAAGTCACATTGCCAATATACTTAAATTTGCTGGATGACCCAGAGCGCACAGAAATATGGATAAGAACTTTTGTTGCATTTACAAAAATGAAAAAAAAAAGTAAGAGGCACAAAGACCAATGGAGGAGAAAATGAGGTAACCAATTTATTTCTTGCTACAGTTGGGTGAAAAGTTGTTAAGAAAATTTGAACAATGTGTTATCTGTGTGAATTAAAAGAAATGACATTTGAAGAAATTGTAAAAATTATAGCAGAAAACATAAGACCAAAAAAAAAAAAAAATTATTGATAATCACTGAAAGAACCAAGTTTTTAGAAACAAGACAAGTTCTAAATGAGTCCATTATACAATATTCATATAGATTGAAAGAATGAAATAACTATTGTAAATTTGGAAAATAGCTGTAGAAGATGAATTGAAGTCTTGCAAGACCAAGACCATGAACCAAAATTCTTAGAATGACTACAAAGTAGCAGAACGAGTTTAGAAAACTAGTGTTGAGTTTTTGCAACAATTACAGTTGATTAGAGAATTTAATCAACGAAAAGAATTTGAAACATACAAGACCAGCACAACCAAATCTATAATGTTGAAAAAAATCACAAGAGAAACAAGTATTAATATTCAGCTCTAGGAAAAACATACTTGAATTGCAAAAAAAGAGATTGTTTTCAGAACATATGCAAATATGAAAATTAAAAACTGTTCAACCCCTTTTGAAGTAGAAGCTGAAATATTAACAATGAATACACAAAAAAGCCGGGTGGAGAAAAAAATAAGGGTAAATGACAAAGTATTTAACATGTAAGATGAAGTTATCTTGATACCAAAACATTTCTGGGTAAAATTAGGATGACCTAAATTTAAAACAAAAGCCCTGTACAATTAAAACAATTTGATGGAACGACCATAAAAACGATGCAAGAAAGATCACAGATTATTAGGGATTGATGTATTAAAAGTAGATACAGTAAAACTAATCAATTCCACGGAAGCAGAAGGAAATGAAATTGGATTGTTGAAAGGCTATAAAGCAAGCATTTGACTAAAAACAATCACCCAAAGTATTGAGTCAAGAAAAATTCCAATTTATATCCTACCTTTGCTAGAAGCTAAATTGAACAAAATGATACAACAAGGCATACTAGAAAGAGGAACTCAAGGTGATATTAATTGAACATCACCAATAGTCGCAATAAACAAAGCTGATGGAGATTTAAGGATATGTAGTGATTACAAGATTGGGGTAAATCACCAAACTCGTTTCCTTTACCAAATATCGAAATTGCAAGCCACGAGTTAGCAAAAATGGTGTATTTTGAAAAAATTGATCTTAAGTCAGCCTACCATCAAATAGAAATTGACAAAAAATTCAAGGAAATAAGCACAATAAACTCCTTTATAGGATTATTAAGATGGACTTGCTCACCATTTGAGATAAAGACTTCAGCCATATTTTGTGACAAGCAATTGAAAAAGTCTTATGAAAAAATATAATATACAAAGCAATACAGGTGTAGGGAGCAAGAACTAAAATATAAAACGGCAAATTTTAGTGAGATTACAAAAGACAGGCTTGACCATAAACAATCAACCTATTATCGCATATCACCTGATGATAGACTAACAAAGAAATTAACAGAAATAGCTGCTCTAACAAATAAAAAAAAATCAGAATCCTTTTGGGGCTGATAAATTTTTATAGTAAATACATACCAAGATAAAGCAATGTAACAGAGCCATTTGTGAAATTACGAAATTTCTGGGAAAATTAGGATGACCTAAATTTTAAAAAATACAATTTGATGGAACGACCATAAAAACAATGCAAAAAAGATCACAGATTATTAGGGATTGATGTATTAAAAGTAGATACAGTAAAACTAATCAATTCCACGAAAGCAGAAGGAAATGAAATAGAATTGTTGAAAGGCTATAAAGCAAGCATTTGACTAAAGGAAAACAATCACCCAAAGTATAGAGTCAAGAAAAATTCCAATTCATATCCTACTTTTGGTAATAATTCAATTTAACAAAATGATACAAGGCATACTAGAAAGAGTAACTGAAGGTGTTAGTAACTGGGTGTCATTGACAGTAGTGATAAAGAAACTTGGAGATTTAAGGATATGTGGTGATTACAAGATAGGGGTAAATCACCAGATATGTTCAAATTCTTTCCTTTGCCAAATATCGAAACTGCGAGCCATGAGTTGGCAAAAATGGAGTACTTTGCAAAAATTAATCTCAGGTCAGTATATAATCAAATAGAAATTGACAAAAAAATTCAAGGAAATAAGCCCGATAAATAATCGTGTAGGATTATTAAGATGGACTTGCCCACCAGTGGGGTAAAGAATTCCAGCCATATTTTTCAAAAAAGCAATTGAATTGGGAAATATAAAAAATATACCAGAACAATATATGTGTAGGGGTAAGAACTAAAGAAGAATTAAAATATAAAACAGACCATATTTTAGGAAGATTAACAAAGGCAGGCTTCACCAGAAAGAAAGATACACATAATTTTGAATGTAAGAATGCTAATGCAAATGGGAGGTAGATGCGATTGTCTATGGTGGTCAGTTGATAACAGCTTCGTTTTAGAAGCATTGAAATTTACTAGTCATTTCCTACCCCAGGCCACTACGGATTGGAGGTCCTTTTCAAGCACGGTATGCATGGTTAAAATGAATTGGATGCCTCCTATACAAGACATATCACCCACTATCTAATGGCATTGCGGAAAAAATGGTATAATTGGTGAAAATGAGATTAAAAGCATTCTCACCACTTAATGAAAACATGGAAGCATGTTTACCAAAACTGAGCCCTTCAGCGTTAATGGGAAGACAAATCAGAGCCTCTATAACTATGTCCTTTTCAGTGAAAGAAAAGGTATAGTGATTTTCTAAGCGCAGCTTAGATGTGACACAAGGACAAAACTATGGGACACCCAGTGACGATCAAACTCACTGCTCAGTTGTAATGGTTCTAGCAAGACAAGCTTGCTAACCATTACGCCACCTGAAGGTGCCCAAAATAAAAGTTATGGTATTTTTTTTTTTAATCATTTCACCCCGAGCAAGGCGGAAACGCCACTGATGTGCAGGGGGTTACATAAATGTAAAAAGATTAATTAGAAAAGAGTGAGGAGTACAAGCTAGTTAGAAAGGAACAATAGAAAGCTGAGAATTCAGGTGCGATGACAGATACATAGGTGGAGAGAAAGGGAAGGTTATACGGGGGGGAGGGGAGAGAGCTAGAGGCCAGTGGTTAGTAGATGAGTATTAACTTTGCATTTAAATTTCTGGAGGTTGTAGCCGTCAAGAAAGCAAGAATACGGGAGCGAGTTCCACAGGCGGGAAGTGCGAGAGAGGAAGCTGCAGGAGTAGAATTGTCGTCTGCATTTGGCTAACCTGACTGTGAATGGATGGGACCCAGTTGCCAGTCTGGTTGCACGAGTAAACACCTGTTGAGGATAGAAAGAATAAAGAGGTGAATCCAGAAGAAATAAATTTCCTGATACAAAAAGGGACAACATGTACTGGCACATACAGATCAGTTCAGATGCAGAAATGCGCTGGATGAAGTGGGAATGGAAGGTCAGAAACAAGAACAACATGTACACTGGCACATGCAGATCAATTTAGAAACAGAAACGAGGTGGTTGATGTTGAAATGAATGGTAGGAACAAGAAGCGGCAGAAAGTTACAAAAGTGGAACAGAGCAGAAAATTGAAGAAAGTGAGAATGCAAAGACAGACGAATATGAAAAAGAAAATGGCCAGAGAGACCAAGATCACCATTAAAGAGAAAACAAGAAAGACAAGAGGAAGGACAGTACAAAAATAATCAGGAATAGTAAAAGAAAAAACAAGGGGGTACGGCTTTTTCAGTTCAGGAAGGTGTAGTGTCATATGCAAATTAATAGACAAGTATAAATAGAGACTAACCTGAGAAGTAACAAAGAGAAAACGTTCATGGAGAGCTGTGCTACGACTACTACTACACACAAAAAAAATATGAAACACAAAACCTACACTTTAAATTGAAACTAAAAACGAAAATTAACAACAAAAGACTTAAAGAACATCACCAATGTTATCATCAGATTGTGCTGACAAAACCAATAGGTATATTACTTCTCAACCAACTAGATTACAACTAAACATTACAGACTATCTCAGATGACACAATAAAATTTACTAAACTAAAATAAAATCCCACTGATTAAAACACATTCTCCAGGTAAAAAGAAATCAACTGTCACTTTGGTTTGGTTTATTTATATTTATCTCGTGTCCAGAGTAAGGTAGTGATCAGACATGATTCACTCAAGGGCCGGATGTGGCCCGCCAGCCGGGGGTTGCCGACTGCTGGTCTGAATGAACAGAGTTAGCACAAGAAACCCATTAGGTTGTCCTTTCTCTAATTTTCACATGTCCTACATTAAAAACAAAATGTCTAAAACAACTGATTTTCCAGAGATTTATACAATGTATGTTGATGACATTTTTGTTTTAATAAAAAATATAGACAAAATTTTAAATCTGAAATCAAATTTTGAAAAGATCTAATCACTAAAACTCATGGATGGACAGAAACAAAATCCTCTTTCTTGATGCGAGTATAGAACTAAAAACTAATGAATTTATCACTTTTCTGTATAAAAAAAACCCACCAGTAAGAACTCGTTTTAATAATAGCTAATACATGGAAAGATATAAAATAACAGTAATAATGAACTTCTTAAATAAAGCACATGAAAATTTCTCCTTCCAAAGAATATTTTTGAGCAAACTAACAACACAAAACAAACATGAGTCAACAATAACTTTCCCAACTACATCATTAATAAACAAATAAAATTATTCTTACAAAAATTCATGACACCAATATTAAAATAACACACAAAAATTATCAACATATTTTACTGCAACCAAATGCACATTAATTATAAACAGGATGAATTTGCTGTATGAAAAATTATTAAACACTATATTTCTGCCATAATTCCTCAAAAACGTAAAATTTATATTGTAGAAAATGAAGGACTGGATGTCTTGTTGCTTTTAATTAAAATCAAATCTAAAGTAATATCGTCTATGAATATCAATGCCCTGTTCTTGTCATAAATCAATTATCTATATTGGCCTTACTACCACTTTTTTAAATACATGCCTTACTTGCTAACTATTTAACAACAGTGTAATAAATAAAATTTATTTAATTTTCAAGAACCTTTTTAAAAATTTTGGTTGAAAATATAAAAATACTATTTAAGTCACAATATCAAAAGCATCTTGCTATAAGAGAAATCTTATATATCAATTTTCTTTTACAGTCAATCTTACATTATTTAACAGTTGAAAAATATTTTTGAAAGTTAAAAAAAGAAACAAATACAGTTGCTCACACGACATTCAGTTACGTGCCTCACATGATAACTTTCAAAGAACACTGCTTTTCTAAAACACAAATTATGTTATAGTCAAAACATGAAGATTAAATAACAACACCGAAAAAAAAAAATCCTTGAAAATGGCCAGTGAAGTTGTTGAAAGTGCTTGGAAAGTAAAAAATTATGAAACATTTTTACATTCCTTATCTCCAGTAAAAAAAAAGAAACATAAGAATACTGGAAAAATTAAAGCAAAAGTTATAAAATCTTTGTTATCGATTGTTTTTAATGAAACATGTTCAAAAGAAAGATTGCTGACCAAATATGCATTTATATATATATATATATATATACACACACACACACACAAGTTGGGAAGATCAGCTGGTTACACTACCATGGTTTCTAATATATATATCTGAGTGAATAAGGAACGAAAAAAATTACCACATCCAAAACATTAATTTAAAACAGTGCTCAATATATAATATAGAGCTGTGAATATTTATTATAAATTATATTTTAGAACATGTACAATTTTTTTATTTACCCCAAAGTGTACATTTTGTTTCGACATTGAAATTATAATGTCTCATCAGGTGGTGTGGAAAGGAATGGAAAGCCTCTTCTCTTATATTTGGCAAGTTGTGTGTGGAATGTTGGTGGGGGTTAGCGATAAGGGAATAAGTCTCGTAAATTGTCCATTAGAATTTTGAAAAAAGTTGGGTGGGTAGGGAATATAGTTGATTAATGGAAGTGTTGGGGAATTTTGTAGACAAATTTAACATTAGAAGATGGTGTATAGGTTTATGGCCTCATGGTTAGACTTCATTCTTTGGGTTTATTAGAGGAGGAGTGTAAGGAAGTGTAAAGGGTGTGGAGGGATGGGATTGAACCCATCTTTAATGTTTATTTGTATACAACTATAGAATATTTTTGTATTTAAACACAGTTTACATAATTAATCTAATTTTGTGTATTTAACCTTAATTTTGAATTTAGGAAATCACTTTTTCTATAAAACTTTAAATTAGATCACACTTTGTGGTATGTTGTAGGTTAAATTTGATGTAAGAGTATTGTTAATGCTATAAAGGTTTATTGTCTCTAGCATTGGCTTTTGTAGTATTTTTTTAAAAGAACTAACCTTACAATCATGCTAAAAAATACTACTTTTGCCTTTGTAGTATTTTTTAGCATGATTGTAAGGTTAGTTCTTATCACTAACCCCCACCAACATTCCACACACAATTCACCAAATATAAAAAAGGAGGCTTTCCATTCATTTCCACACCACCTGATGAGACATTGTAATTTCAATGTCGAAATAAAATGTACACTTTGTGGTGGATAAAAAAAAGTGTACATGTTCTAAAATTTAATTTATTATATATATATATATATATATATATATATATATATATATAAATAAATAAACGTAGAATACTTGGTATATTAGTCAGGAAAATTCCAATAGAGATAAATTCAAAAGCACTCAATGTTAAATTTATTTAATTTAACAGTAATACAATTTAGAAAAATTTTTTAGATATTCTACTATTTCATGGGTAATACGTATTTTGATCATTAACTATTGTATCATTTGGGTCTGATGAGCAGCAAGGTCAGTGGCAAAATACGTATTACCCATGAAATTGTAGAATATCTGAAAAATTTTTCTAAAATATATATCTATATATACACACACACAAATCACCTGACAAAACTGAAAAGATTGAAGCCATGGTAGTGCAGTAGGCCGATCTTCCCAACTCAAATATCTAAAAACTCTACATGTGAAAGCTTCATTTTCCTTCAAATATGTATTGATCACTTTTTAATACAATTGTTTACTGGTCTAATTTATATCTAATTTAAATCTGATTTGTAATTGTTTGTATGTATGTATGTGTGTGTGTGTGTCTATATATATATATATATATATATATATATATATATAAGACAAACTTATAATTATACTCATATCGAAAAACCCTTTGCAGATCTACATGGAAGGAAAAATGGTTAAAAAAAAGAGCTAAGCACATGAACATCAGTCAAAAGGATTCAGACAGAGTCAGCACATAGCTCAAAGAAAAAGTGTAATTTGGAACAGTTTGAACCATGAAAATGGTGTAATTAATGAAACATTGTGTCTATAACAAGTTTTTTAGTGTTTAATCTATAGTAATATGAGAAAAAAAAATTTGAAAAATTATTATTTTAGGCTGAAGTTGCCAATTGTACAATCTGACTGGAAGGCCTGCAGTGCCAATTGTACAATCTGACTGGAAGGCCTGCAGTGCCAATTGTACAATCTGACTGGAAGGCCTGCAGTGCCAATTGTACAATCTGACTGGAAGGCCTGCAGTGCCAATTGTACAATCTGACTGGAAGGCCTGCAGTGCCAATTGTACAATCTGACTGGAAGGCCTGCAGTGCCAATTGTACAATCTGACTGGAAGGCCTGCAGTGCCAATTGTACAATCTGACTGGAAGGCCTGCAGTGCCAATTGTACAATCTGACTGGAAGGCCTGCAGTGCCAATTGTACAATCTGACTGGAAGGCCTGCAGTGCCAATTGTACAATCTGACTGGAAGGCCTGCAGTGCCAATTGTACAATCTGACTGGAAGGCCTGCAGTGCCAATTGTACAATCTGACTGGAAGGCCTGCAGTGCCAATTGTACAATCTGACTGGAAGGCCTGCAGTGCCAATTGTACAATCTGACTGGAAGGCCTGCAGTGCCAATTGTACAATCTGACTGGAAGGCCTGCAGTGCCAATTGTACAATCTGACTGGAAGGCCTGCAGTGCCAATTGTACAATCTGACTGGAAGGCCTGCAGTGCCAATTGTACAATCTGACTGGAAGGCCTGCAGTGCCAATTGTACAATCTGACTGGAAGGCCTGCAGTGCCAATTGTACAATCTGACTGGAAGGCCTGCAGTGCCAATTGTACAATCTGACTGGAAGGCCTGCAGTGCCAATTGTACAATCTGACTGGAAGGCCTGCAGTGCCAATTGTACAATCTGACTGGAAGGCCTGCAGTGCCAATTGTACAATCTGACTGGAAGGCCTGCAGTGCCAATTGTACAATCTGACTGGAAGGCCTGCAGTGCCAATTGTACAATCTGACTGGAAGGCCTGCTATCTTCAGCCATTGAGAAATCCAAGCATTGCACCTGCAGTAAATTTTGAATGAAATCTGCTTTTGAGGCTCTTAAAATACCAAATATTTTCCAATTTCCTTTTCCGAGTCCTTATTCATTGGACCACATGGCACATCCTAAGGGTAGTGCCACTGTTGAAAATTACTGTGAGTCTAGCTTCTTAACCATTACACCACAGCAAAGTACCCATGTAATCCAGGAAAATCCAGGCACACATTCCACTTCATGAAAATTTATTAAAACAGATGTGGATTGTCATTTGGAATTCATTTGATGTGGCTGGTCAAGAACTGAATCTAAAAGACCTTTGCAACATTACTGCCATCTTTGAGAGCATTGCACCCGCTGAAAATATGACATTCTTTTCATTTTCTTACTTTTTTTTTTCTAAACTGACTTTATGAATGTATTTAGCAAATGATGTTGACTGCAATGAAGTCAATATGTATGTCAGAGCTTTCATAATTTGAATTGATAGAATTTGCCTGAAGCTTCTTCACTGATGGTCAGTTAGATCATTGGGCTAATGAAGGCATTTCTTTCTTTCCTTCTCTATTGTTTTTCCTCTCTTTCTACTGATTGGTCAGCCATTTGGTTCGGCAGTCACCAGTTTCAGACAAGCCAGTCAGCAGCTAATGAGTTGCTGTCTTGACAATTCTGGAATCAAGTGAGATCCATTAGGCAGGTCAGGAAATGTCTGTAAACAGGTTGTTATGGTGGTTGTTGCATGGAGGACGAAAGGAAGATGAAAGAGTAAGGAACAAGGGCAGATTAGAAAAGAAAGATGCAATGCATGAAAAGAGAAAAGATGAAAGAAAGGAAGAGGGTCTAAGAGAATAGAGGAATGGAAGAAAGAAAAAGGAGGAAAAAAAGGGTCTTTGAGAAAAGAAGGAAGAAGTAGTTGTAAGTATAAAAAAGGAAGAGAAAGAAAGAAAGAAAAAGGAAGAGAAAGAAAGAAAAATTGTATGAAAAGGAATGAATGAACATAGAAGAAATTAAAGAAGAGATAGTGTTGGTTTTACATATGGTCGAGTTTGACCTGCAGCCCAGACCCTTCAAGACTAGAGGGTTCCCTAACGAAAGAATTAATGAAAAAAAAAATAGGGTTTGTGATTTTTTTTTTTTTATAAGCGTTTCACCCCTAGCAAGGCATTTCACTGCCACTACTGCGCAGGGGACTACATAGTGGAGAAAGGATGGTTAAATATAGGAAATGTCAGAGGGTGGGTGGTAGGCGGGTAAGGATACCGAGAATGAGGGTTGGGTAGATGAGTGTTCTGAGAATAATTGGGAGTTAGTGTGATAGGAGGTGTCTATTGACCCTACATTTAAACACCTGGAGATTGTAACTGTCGGGAAAGCAGACTTATGGAAGGGAATTCCACAGGCGGGAAGCACGAGAAAAGAAGCTGTTGGAGTAGAATTTACAATTACATCTTATCTGTTTAACTGTAAAAGGGTGGGACCTAGTTGCTAATCTAGTATCTCGTGTAAATTCGTGCTTAGGCAGCACCAGTGATCTAAGTTCATCGGAGCAGAAGCCATGAAAGTACTTGTAGAAGAGGTAGACGGAAGCCACATCACGCTGGTGAGAGAGTGGTTGCAGCTGGTCTGCCAAGTCAGTATCAACCACGTTACAGATCCTCCTTTGTATTTTGTCAAAAAGCCCAAGGTGAGTAGCAGGGGCACCCGACCAGATATGGCAGCAGTATTCAATACATGGGTGGATGGTAGATTTGTATATGTGCAGGATAGATTCAGGTGGGAAAAACTTCTGGGCCCTTTCATAGCGGCAGATTTGGCAATGGATTCGATATAGTCATTCCATTTGAGGTCCACCGAAAGTGTAAGGCCAAGGAGGCATAGTATTTTACTCTCTGGGAGGCAAACCTGTTCCATGCTAATTGGGAGGTAGATGCAATTGTCTATGGTGGTTAGTTGATAACAGCTTTGTTTTAGAAGTATTGAAATTTACTAGCCATTTCCTACCCCACGCCACTACGGATTGGAGGTCCTTTTCAAGCTCAGCAGTGAGGTTCGCTTTAAAAGTGGAAAGAAAAGAAAGAACAAAGTATGACTATAAGAGGAGGGAGGAATGGCTGAAAGAAGAGAAAGAAAGGAAGAGTGTCTATGAGAAAGGAAGAGAAGAAATAGATGTAAGGGAATGAAGAAAAAGAAAGGAAGAGTAGACATTGATGAACAAAGATAAAAGTGTCTAATCCATCTCTTCCTTTCAGTTATGGGTTAAATAATAGGACAGATTGAGTTCTATAGCCTTGGCTGGCAACTAGTCTACCACAGAAAGCAATGGCAACCTGCTGTGAGATGATCTTCTGCCAAGTCAGTTATGTCTCTTCTGAGACATGATCACTCAAAGTGTGTATCACGAATGGCACTTAACTGACTGACAGACTTTGATAAAGGGAGAGAAGAAATGGATGAAAGAGGCAGAAAAAATGACTGTGTAGAGTGAGAGAAAGAATGTTTAGAAGAGAAAGAAAGGAAGAGTGTCTTCAAGAAAGGAAGAGAAGATATTAGGTAAAAAGAAGAAAGAAATAGAATCGTTTGAATTTCTGGGATGAGACATTATTATTGTTGATACTCTTTTCATTATTATTGTTTATACTCTTTTCATGCTGACTACTTTCCTGTCTATGTTGTCATCACAACATTTCAGCCATTGTGACCCTTAAGTCTTCATCAGTTGCATATTGATCTGGGCAACCTACTCTCAAATTCGAACTGGATCTTTCATTTAATTTAAGATGGAAAGCCTGTTCTTATTCTACTGCCCACATTTACGCATATCTCATTTAGTTTATTTTTGTCTACAAGAAAAGGGAGATATTGAAGAAATGGAGAGATTGAAAGGAATGGTATGTTATATTAGACTTTAGTGCCTATCTTTTTGGATGTAGATCAACTAAACTGATAATGGTATCTTAGAGTTTTCTGTTGAAGTTGAAAAATCATCTATATCATTACTCTATAATGCTGATCTCATTCATGCGAGAGAATTGATACAATCTATCAGTGACTGTTATCTAAATCTAAATCTAAACTTATTTTAAATGGAACTTTGTCTGTGTGTCCGTTACCTATAGACTCCGAAATGGCTGAACCAGTTTTTTGTAAATTTACACAGTTGTACTACAAGTGTCTGCGAGTGTTCTTAGCTAGGTTTTGTGTCATAGTACCCCCTGATAAATATTGATAATCGAAAAAATCAGGTTATAGGAGTGGTCCGATTTTAATCCAATTTGATACACTCATAGACAAAGGCATAAAAAACGATATTCAGAAGTTTCAAGGTTGCAGTTCTTAGAATAGTACAGAAAAAAATTTATAATATTTGTATATAAAAGGCACGATGTTTGTGTGTGTGTCTGTTTATCTATCTGCCTGTATGTCTGTATTTTTTCAGCCCTTTTATTTTAGTTTTTGCTTCGGGTTTTGCTCTAAGTAGGTATAATTGTAGTTCTTAGTCTCAGCCATGATACCATTTACTCAGAGGACTTATTTAAACTGGAAACAACTATTGCTTTTTAGTCTTTCATGCCAACATCCAAAGAGTCTGAGCGCCAAGACCATGGATTAGTTTTAAAACTTTCATTACACCCGAGCAACGCCGGGCTATACTGCTAGTTATGGATAAATTCACAAATATTTTCTAAGTTTTCTATTTTCTGCCTTTTTGCTTGTGATCAGTCTTTCTCAATCACTAGCATTTCCAACAATGATTTCGAACCCACATATTACTCCAAAAGCTGTATTTGTTGACCTAAAAGAATCTTTGATATTTTGCATGTCTCTGAACTTCACTCTGAATTTGCTGCAAACGCAATGCTTGAATTTCTCAAAGAGTAAAGGTTACAGATACATTCCAGCTTGGTTGTATAATTGGCACTACAACTTGAAATAATCATTTTTCTAATGTTTTTCTTGTATTCCTATTGACTGAGCACTCCAGACTTTTTATAGGCACCATGTTACATCATTTACACTATTTGTATTGTTCAGACTGTTTTCCTTATCCTTACTGTCATATTGACAATATTTCGGCCATTGCTCAGTCCGTTCTTCTTCAGGTGGTATTTGTTGTAATTTTGAACTGAATCCTTTCTTTAGTCCATGGAAGTAAATTGTTCTAATTCTTGGTACCATGCATTTGAATATCTTACCCACGTCTATTGAACAGGTGAAGAGGCTCATCCCTTGTTTCCTGTTTAGGATGCGGTTTCCGGCTTTCTCTTTTCCATTCTTTTTACCCTTACATAGCCCCCTGCGCATCAGTGGCGTTACCGCCTTGCTTGGGGTGATATGATTAAAAAAAAAAACAAGTTAATTCCCCTTAGTAACTTAACTCTCCAGGTTTTGTTTCCTCTGTGGCCAGGTATTGAACTCACAACTCTTGAGGTCACGTCATTTTTTTAATCAATCAACCAATACTTTTATCCATTGAACCAAGTGTTCTTGGGTCCTGGGGTACACATGGACTAAACAAAGGCTAGTAATAAATATCACCTGAAGAAGGTTGGAGTGTACAGTCACTGAAACATTGTGAATATGACAGTAAAAATGTAAATAGTATAAATAGTTACAATACTTTATCTCAGAATTATAGACTATGTTTCCTGTTTCAATTTTGGCATCTGTCAAAGTTGATAAAAGCAGTGAAGGCAACCACAGTTGTCTCCCCCTTGGTCTACTTTATGATAAACAGTAATGCAGAAAGCTTCACTCAATTTTCAAGGGGGTAAAGAAGTAAAAAATAAACCCAAAGACAAGAGGACTCTTTGTCTTTTGTTTTTGTCTTCACCTATTCTTCTTTTGTATCTCATGTATGGGCAGTGGTCAAATTTTATTGAGTAAAGTTTCATTACATGCTCCAAAGGTTTTCTGTTTTTCTTTAGAATAATCTTCGTGGAATTTAAAACTTAACCTTCTATTTAAAATATGGGGTGGATTGTTCTACTGAGTAAATCAGAACTAATTCATATATTAACACCATAATATTTACCTGCATTGATTTAAAAAGTGTGTATCATCAAAGAAGCAAAAGCAGAAAGCTTCACTCAATTTTCAATTGTAAAAAAATAAACCCAAAGACAAGAGGACTCTTTGTCTTTTGTTTTTGTCTTCACCTATTCTTCTTTTGTTTTCCTTTCGATGTTTTCCCTCTTTGCCCTCCTTATATTCTTTACCCACTTTTTCTTCTTTGAACAACAATATGTATGTCTCCGTCTGTCACTTCTCAGTTCGGTTCGCTACCTTTTCTTTCTTTACCGTTCTCCCTCCTCCCCTGACTGCTCTCTTCTAGATAGCATTTCTGACAACATAGACAAGGCTATTTCATACCACCCATTTGCTCACATATTTGTATTCGGAGATCTTAACGCCCATCATTCTGAGTGGCTTAAAGACTCTGTTACTGATTCAGCGGGCATCCACGCCATGAACTTTGCTATTTCTCAATCTCTTACCCAAGTGGTGAACTTCCCCACATGCTTTCCAAGTACTCTCTCTGGTCACTCCTCTCTATTAGATATATGCTTTACCTCTGCACCTGACGCCTGTCATGTCTCACAGCTTTGCCCTCTCGGCGACTCCGACCATGCTGTTGTCACTCTCAATATTTCTTTCCACTCTCACTTCCCCCAGGAGCCGCCTACCTATAGGACCTCCTACTGCTACCAAAAAGCTGACAGGGACGCTTTTCGCAATTTCCTATGCAACGTCCCTTGGGGAAAAGTGTTCGATCTCCCAGTTGATGACTGTGCCTCTGAGGTTTCATCATGGGTGAAAGCTGGAATTGATGCCTTCATACCTTCCAGGAAGTATTGTCTAAAACCTTGGTTCTCTCCTGCCTGTTCAGCCGCCATTGCCCACAGGAACCTCTACTTCCAACTACTCCGGAGACAGTCATCTGATCACAATAGGTGCCTCTTCACGTCTGCTCATAATGAGTGCAAGAGAATCCTGAATGATGCCAAGCAGTTGTTTGCTGAGAGAATGAGACAGCACATAGCTGACCACAAATTTGGCTCCAAAGACTATTGGTGATTATGCAAACAGGTTGCTAAACAATAGCAAATCCTGAATCTCTCCTTTAATCAATGAATTTGAGGTTCTCACGTCATCTGCAGACAAAGCTGAGTGCTTTGCTCGCAGGTTCTTATCCAACTCCACATTTAACTCATCTGGAGTACCTTCACCTGACTTTCCTATTAGAATTGAGAACTGTATGATGTATATATTACCCTGACAGTAGTATCCCGAGTAATTTCAAAACTTGACCCCCATAAGGTGAGCAGTGGCGATGGAATCCTAGTGATAGTTCCTTAAGAAATGTGCTTCTGAACTCTCCCCTGTTCTCTCTAAACTGTATAACTACTGCCTTTCTGCTTCCTGTTTTCCTGTATGTTAAAAGTTCTCTTCAGTCGTTCCTGTATTTAAGAACTGTCGTGAACCCTTGGACCCATCCAATTATCGCCCTATCAGCCTTCTACCAATTTTTGGGAAAGTGTTCGAGGCCATAATTAATGCTGAAATAGTTCAACGTCTTACTGCCCACAAACTCTATTCTGACAGGCAGTATGGCTTCCGCTTTGCCAGGTCCATGGTCGACATGCTAACAACCGTTACAGAGTACATGCTCCAGGCCCTTGATGAGTCCGGCGAGACTCGTGCTGTTGCACTGGACATCTCCAAGGCTTTTGACAGGGTTTGGCACTCTGGCCTACTCTGTAAGCTACAGGGTTACCGGATGCTTGCTTGATCTAATCCAATCTTTTTTAAATAACTGCAAAATGAAGGTTGTCCTAAATGGGCATGACTCTACATCCTACAGCACAAACGCTGGTGTCCCTCAGGTTGTTATGATGACTTTTCAGAACATTTATATAATCTGGCTTTGACAGCAGCTTGTGCTCATAATTCCGAGACTTCATATTAGTTGACAAATCTGAGTAAGTGCCTCTTTGGAGATCACACTTGAGCTGAGACATGCCTTCCACAAAGACGTTGTTTCCTTCCATCACAGAGTGCCTCCATTCTGTACAAAAGACGGCTACCATTTCTTGACTTTGTAGCTTTACCGTGTTTTTCATTCAGAATCTTACTATTTCCATCGTTTATACACAAGGTAACAATCTGCTATTGATTTGTAATTGATTCTTAAGGCCAGCTTCACTTCTACAACCTATCTTACATAAATGGCAAACATAAGGTTTGTCTATGTTAACTATGTTCAAAACCTGCCCAGTGTGTAATGATACGATGTTTGAGTCTCGCAGTAGACAAACTAACCTTGTTGCAAAACTTGCGCAAAAAAGTCTGCTGGTTTTTGTGGTAGGGTTGCATTCACAGTAATTTGCATTTCTTGTGACTGGTTAAACCAGTCACCTAGAAGGTGAAATTTTCACAAATACTGTAACTGTGTTGGTGTCCTAATAGCTCAGGGACAGATTCTATTTCTTCCTTCCTGATGATTTTTTTTGTTGGCATGCTCAATTTCCTTCTGCTCAAAATTGTCGCAGGGTTCCCAAATCAGATCTCTGGCCCCAGTTTCCCAGTCTGCAACATTTACACCAACGTTACATTTAATGATATTCTTGAAACACTTTTTGGGGCTTATGAGCAGGTTGATTACTGTTAGCCAGATCGACATAAAAAGTTTTTTTGAGCAATCTACATTCTACGTACGTCAGATACACACACACACACACACACACACACACACACACACACACACAAACACAAAAACAAGCTTTTTGATTTATTTACCTATAACCTCTCTGTTTCCTGCTCAGCACTTTTTTAAAATGTGTGCTTGTTTATTTTGAATACTTCCAAAATCTGTTGTTCCTGTTATGGATTTTTTTAAAAGGATTGCTTAAGTGGTATAAAAGCTGGTCAGTAAATGGGTGGTGACTTGAGAACACTGGGTAATCTACACAGTGTTCTACAACACGTCTCTGGTTTTAAAATAACCTACAAAGGATTGATAAGCTGTAAAATAAATCGATCAATCAAACAGAATACATCAGCATACTACCAGTTGGAATTAATTTCATGAATAGTTTAATGAAGAAATGGTAATAAATTATTTTGAATTGTTGGCAATTGTTTTGACTAACAATACTCGACTGATTACATTAAACAGAATTGGAAAGAGCAGATAATTTTCATTCATCTTTTCTGCAATATAAATCACAGTATAAATTTCTATTGGTCTGCATGATATACTCTAATTACTGACGAGATATTTAGTTCTCATGGTAACAGAAGATATTTAACAATGTCAAAAATTGAATACACATTGTTTTATCATAACGATGGAATATCTCTTCAGTAAGTAATGAGAAATATTTTGCTTTTTATTAACTTGGATTTGTTAGTCTTTTATAAGTTTTTATATACTATTGTTCACCCAATATTAGGCCCAAAAGCCACTCAATGTAGATGGCTAGTGAATAAGGTTGTTGTAAGGGATGACTAAGAGGTGCAGATTAATGTAGATAACCAGTTAACATAGACTTGAAAAAGTTAAGATTGTAGTGATTAAGCAAGAGTACAAATGGGAGTACAAGGTGATGAGGGCGTAAATTGCGAGTTACTAAAAGTTCTCTTTAGATTAACATTATGAAAACCAGTGTAATAGAAGTGGTGACAAAAATAATGTTCATCCTAATTTGATAAAACCAACTCTCGCAAACGGTCATAAAATTTGCCTCTGAATAAAATCTGTTACTTTTCGAGGGTGGGTGTATTTTTATCTTTTGGGAGTAAGGGTGAGTTCAGTGTATTAGGATCTGTAAGTTAAACTTTTTACCCCATTTTTTTTCCTTTTGCTTTTTTCACTCGAAGTTTTAAGTGATAACTAAATGTTGGAAAATATGAGTAAAAATTATTAAAGTGCGAGAACAGTAAAAGAAACATGATAATGATTGGCATTGCAGATTTGAAGATTAAAGTTGACTGGAAAGCAAGAAGCCAAGAGTTTCATGAGTGAAAAGTGACAGAAGAAACTATTAGCATAGAACTTACAGTTAGATTTAACCATTGGTCTTTGTTATATACATACCTATAAACTTTAATGAGTATGTTCCAATCTTCTTAAATATGTTGGGCACTATTGTTAGTGGGGGGATTATATTGCTGTCTAGGAGTTCACTACTAGCAGTAGTTGTCTACTTCATACAGCTGGCAAGTATTGTAATTTGTTGATGTTATAAAGATTATTATTTCATTTCCCAATCTTTGTTTTGGTTATTTCTCATTCAATAGCCTTTTTTAGGTTAGAACAGCCTTGTGATTTTTATTTTATTTTTTTTTTTTGATAGATTTCATCTCAATCAAAGCAGTAAAGCCACTATGACAAAAGGGGTTACAAGCTGTGGAAGAAACAGAAACATTACATTTTTCTCTTCTTGTTCATTAGTAATTGACAGGATAGTAGATAGCAACTGACACTGCTTTTAAATTTTTGAACATTAAAGTTGGCAGAAAAAAAAAACGGAGTTCCAAAAGCAGGACATGCAAGAAAATATTGTTAGCCTAGAATTGATGGTTACATCTAACCCACTCAACTGTAAATCTTGACATCAGTATAATCAATCAGTTAACTGCCATATATGACTGGGCAGAATATTTTCTCATTGTAGGTTGATAATACTTTTTGTGGTAGACTGGTTGGCAACCAAGGCTATAGAATCCAATCTGTCCTGCTGTTTAACTTCTAGCTAGAGGGCGAAGTAGCAGATTAATACCTTTTCCAAGGGTATTTGCGCATAAGTAAATGCAACGAATTCAACTGAAATTAGAACTTGGCTCTCCGATTTTGTGTTCTGGTTCGATATCCACTGCACCACCATGCACATCCCTGCCCATAACACACGTCCCCAGTTACTTAAGCCATATTACTTGTATTAAGCCATCAATATTTTCAAAAAATAAATTTTTACTATATAAATATATTTTTTTTTTTTTTTTTTTTTTTAATCATCTCACCCCAAGCAAGGCATTCCACTGCCACTATTGCGCATGGGGCTACATAGGGGAAGGTAAAGAGAAGGAGTGGATAGACATAGGGAATGTCAGGAGAAAGGTGATAGATGATTAAGGATAGCGAGGATGAGTGTCGGGCAGATGGGAAGAGTGTTTGATAGAATGGGAGCAGGTTAGTGTGTTAGGAGGTGTCTATTGACCTTACATTTAAACTCCTGGAGATTGTAGCCGTGGGGGAAGCAATCGTTTGGAAGAGAATTCCACAGTCGGGAAGTGCGAGGAAAGAAACTGTTGGAGTAGAAGTTACGGCTGCATTTTATCGGTTTCACTGTAAAAGGGTGGGATCTAGTTGCTAATCTAGTATCTCGTGCAAATTCGTATTTAGGGGGCACCAGTGATCTAAGTTCATCGGAGCAGAAGCCGTGAAAGTATTTATAGAAGAGACACAGCGAAGCCACGTCTCGCCGGTGGGAGAGAGACTGCAGGCGGTCTGCCAAGTCGGTATCTATCACATTACAGACCCTCCTCTGAACCTTATCGAGAAGCCCGAGGAGAACAGCAGGGGCACCCGACCAGATATGGCAGCAGTATTCAATGCACGGGCGGATGGTAGATTTGTAAATGTGCAGGATAGATTTAGACGGAAAAAACTTCCGGGCCCTACACAGAGAACCGACTTTCATAGCAGCGGATTTAGCAATGGATTCGATATAGTCATTCCATTTGAGGTCCGCTGAAAGTGTGAGACCAAGGAGGCGTAGTGTTTTACTCTCTGGGAGGCAAGCCTGGTCCATGCTAATGGGAGGTAGGTGAGATTGTCGATGATGGTTAATTGACAGTAGCTTCGTTTTAGAAGCATTAAAATTTACTAGCCATTTCTTACCCCAGTCCAATATGGATTGGAGGTCTTTTTCAATCTCGGCTGCAAGTTTAGCTTTGACACCTACACCAGATTTTTGTTGGAGGCGAGAGTAAACTGTGGTGTCATCGGCGTACAAACCTATTTGGGTTCTTATGGAATCAGGGAGATCATTAATATATATCAGGAAGAGTGTAGGACCTAAGATGGAAGCCTTGGGGGACACCTGCGTTTGTATGGTAGTTCTGAGAGGCATGTCCGTTTAATACCACTTTCATTGTGCGGTTAGAGAGGAATGACTGGATTAGTTCAAACAAATGTCCAGTTATACCATAGCTCCGCAGTTTACATAGAAGGCCAGCATGCCAAACTCTGTCGAACGCCTTAGATATATCCAATGCAACGGTTCGAGCTTCGCCATTCCTGTCGAGTGCCTGGTATATGTACTCGGTGATGGTCGTTAGCATATCAGCAGTAGACCTAGTGAAGCGGAAACCATATTGCTTGTCCGAGAGGAGCCTGTGTGCTGTGAGATGCTGAACCACCTCGGCGTTGATAATGGCTTCGAACACTTTGCCAAAGATCGGAAGAAGGCTGATAGGGCGGTAATTTGCAGGGTCAGAGGGTTCTCCAGTGTTTTTAAATATAGGAACTATAGAGGAAGATTTCCAACAGGCAGGAAAGCAGGAAGCAGATAGGCAGAGGTTGTAGAGCTTAGAAAGGATAGAGGAGAGTTCAGGGGCACATTTCTTTAAGACTATGGTTGGGATTCCGTCACCACCGCTCGCTTTGTGAGGGTCAAGTTTTAAGATTATCTTAGAGACAAGCGAATGGTGTAATGTGGACATCATTCAGTTGTGCCTCGGTTCTAGGTGAGAAGTCGGGTGTAAAAACTCCAGACGAGTCCAGACTCGAATTGTTCGAGAATCTGCGGGCAAAACATTCAGCCTTATCTGCTGGGGAGGTGAGGACCTCAAATTTGTTGATTAGCGGGGGTATTGTGGACTTGCTCTTGTTAAGTACTCTTTTACAGAGTCGCCAGTAGTCTTTAGAGCCGAATTTAGAGCATGCTATGCGTTGCTTCATTCTGGCAGCAAACAACATCTTAGCTTCGTTAAGTACCCTTTTACACTTATTACGAGCTGAAGTGAAAAGGCGCCTGTTTTGTTCCGACGCATAGTTACGATAAAGTCGGAAGAAATGATTCCGGTGGGCAATGGCAGCCGAACAAGCGGGTGAGAACCATGGAGACGAATGAGATTTAAGCTGGAATTTCCTAGCAGGGATGAAGGCATCAATGCCAGCCTTAACCCAGGAGGAGACCTCGGATGCACATTCTTCGATGGGAAGACTAAAGACGTTGTTCCAAGGGATGTCACAGAGGAAGTCTCGGAACGAATCCCAGTCTGCTCTTTGATAGCAGTATGATATTCTACTTGTCTGTGTTTCATGGGTCGGGCGGGAGTGGAGTGAAATATTGACGGACACTACAGTGTGGTCAGAGTTTCCAAGTGGGCAGAGTTGTCTGGTAGTGCAAGGAGTCTGGGATGGAAGTGAAGCAGAGGTCTAGAAGTGAGTTCCTTCCGTTAGGGTTGTCGGAGAAACGCGTGGGGAAGTCCACTACTTGCGTAAGGGATTGGGTGATTGAAAAGTTCATGGTGTGGACACCAGCAGGGTCAGTGACAGCGTTCTTCAGCCACTTGGTGTGGTGGGCGTTAAAGTCACCAAACACGAATACATGGGCAGAGGGATGGGTAGAAATGGCTTTGTCAATATTGTCAGAAATGATGTCAAGTAACGAACAGTCAGGGGAGGAAGGAGAGCGGTACAGAAAGAAGAGATAGATAATCGAACTGAGAAGTGAGAGGCGGAAGCACATGAAAGAATGATCTGGGGATTCAAAAGATGACACCCTAGCTAAGGGAAGGTGTTCGCTGACATAGACACCAAGCCCATGCATATGAACATTGGAGTCCTTCCTGAAGAGGGGAAGGTAGCCAGGAACGCAGAACTCAGATGAGGGGATAGAAGGGTTAAGATTAGTTTCACATAGGGCTAATATATCAGGTGAGTTATTATGGAGGAAAGAATCTACGCTGGGGAAGTTGGTGCGGATGCCGCGTATGTTAGTGAAAGAGATGCAGACAGGTTTCTGGCTTTAAATAAACTGAGGTCCTGGGCATGACGGTAAACTGCATTCGGCAGCAAGGCCTCTGATTGGGAGGTTGTGAGGAGCATGGAACTACCTCTTAATTGCTCTTGTTCCCAGGTTCCACCCTGACCCGGAGTGGTAGCACCTGTTAGGGTCCCAGCTATAGGCGAATAGTTAACCCCCAAACTAAGGACTAAACACTATGAAAGTATAAAGATTCACTTTTATAGAAATATATACATAAAACTAGACTTTATAGAAAAATATTCATTTTTGAAGGGAAAATATTACCAACAATACATTTTTGAAGAAAAAATGATTACCATAACACATTTTTGAAGATAAATTCTCAGCAAAACATTTTTGAATACAAAACTAGAAGACATTTTCAGTTTTCTAAAATGAAAAAATAAAAACAAAAAATTTTCACTAAAACCTTACAAAATCAGCTTTCTTACTGTAACCGAACATTAAAAAAATACCTTAAAACCCTACCTTTTTTGGCATTAAATAACCCACAGAAGTTGATATGCTGTTAAACAAAACTCAAATTAAATAAACTGAAAAGGGTTGCTAATTTGCATAAAATGAATCAATCAAATAACTGTTCACAACATCCTATTTTGCGTAGCTCTCATTAATGTTGCCAGGTAAGGTGAACTGGTGGGTCCCACCATATCTTTTGCTTCTGTCGTGTATTTCAAATTTTCCAAGTCTTCCTGCCATTATTATATTCCCAAGAAATTTCAGCTTTCTCTTTTTGATTCTGAATGTTTTTTTTTTGTTTTTTTTTCCTTCGAGGCCTCATTTTTCAGCATTCTTCTGTAGAACCAATTTTTGTTTGCATCCAGTTTTAATTTCATCTGTGAGGAAATTGTCTGGAATTGAATGCCATCTCAGAATTGATATTATATAGTGATTAAGCAGTCTTCTCTTTTTTTTTTATATACTTTATATATAAGTAAAACTTAACACATCATCTAAAGTGGTTCTAAATTATAATAATCCATTTTGACAAGCTAATAAGCTCATCTCATCAGACCTTGATTTATTTGATATAAAGTTTTCTCAAAACATCCCAAAAAAATCTGTCCAATGAATTATTTCTCCCTTAATCTTGGTGACCCTTGCAAGATAAGACTAAAGATTTCTGTTTTGGGTCATGTTAATTGATTTCCGTTTCTATGAAAATGTTTTTTGGACGTTCTGAGAAAACTTTACACCAAATAAATCAAGGTCTGATGAGATGAGCTTATTAGATTGTTGAAATGGATTATAATTTACAACCACTTTGGATGAGATATTAAGTTTTACTCATCTATATATATATATATATATATATATATATATATATATATATATATGGATATCAAAACGTTGGAGCTTCTCCTGAACTTACATAAACACCTAAAAGAGGAAATACTCAAATTAAATGAAAAAGTGGACATCATATTAAATCACCTCACAACCCAAGAAAACAAAGAAGAAATACAAAGAACAGAAAAACCAGTGGAATATCGGAAAACACAGTTTGAATGATTTGATGAAATTTCTGATTCAGACATGCAGGAGAAAGCACACGAAATAAAGAAACAAAAAACCTCAAAATGTGGGGCAAATTAATGAACAAAAGAAAATTAGCATTTTACAATGCTATGAAAAATAAAGACACTGTCATCATATACAGAACATATAATGAAGGGGAAAACCCTAATATACTAAAAACATTTTGGGAAATAACAACCCAGGATACCAAGGAGCAAAAACAAATCAAACTGACCCTCAGCCTAAATAAATTACAGGCAAATATCAACATACAAGAGGACAGAGCTATCAACTACACAAAAAAAAAAAAAATACACAGAAATAGACAGCACGCTGCTAACAGAAATAAGACCCATGCCCTAAAGAAACACAAGAATTCTTATCAGAATTATGGGAATCTAAATGCAAAGAGGAAGAAGAGAAATCCCAGAAAATTCTAGAAAAAAAAAAATAACATGGATGAAAACACTACCAGATCAAGAGGAATCGGACAATAAGAAAACAACGTACACCAAATAAGTCCTTAGTAAGAAGTGAAACCGTGGACAAAGCACATCCCAAGGAAACCAATATGAAAAACAAAATAGAGATAAATATTTCAGAGCATAACACACAAACAACATCCAAACATCGGGTACACTCACAAAGTCATACTGAAACACATGCTAACAGACCCACACAACAAACAATTATTTCATAATAATAATTTTAATATTCATGCACCTACTAGGACATACCAGGCCATCCATCAATGAGCCCACGTAATGGGCTACTATTTCATAACACAGACAAAACTACAAAACATTCTCCAAAACACAAAATAGACAATATTATTACTACTACAAATCCCACTATTGAAATACAGTCACTCACTCAAGATCACCCAGATATACCAACATCACATTTTTCAGCCCAAACAACTACCACGCAGAAATTTCAAAACATGTGATACCTCACGAACTAGAAAACATTTTTAGAATATCCGATCTGAAGGAAAAGACCAATTTAAAAAATACAAAACCCATTATCATTAATCTTTCCTCATATCCTTTAAAAGAAGAGAAAATAAACCTTTTAAAATTTGTCTAAAATTCTGTCCCACCTCAAAAAAGAACATTACAGACCCCAAAAAGACCTTAAAGCATTTGATTGAAAATATAGACTTATAGAAACATTACACGACAGCAATACTTCCGATAGCTCAATAGTAAAAAAACAAATCTAAGTGTTGCCCAAATAAGTACAACGATTCAAATGAAATGAACATACTCCTTGAAAAAATCTGGGACACAGACTTTCAAAACAATCACGATCCCCATAACAATTTCACACACAAGCAAAAACTAGCATTAGAAAACATCCGTGAGAACAATGACATAATAATAAAGGAAGCAGACAAAGGTAGTGCTGTAGTCATTATGGATAAAACTTACTACAAAATAAATATTCAAGATATGCTAGGAGACAAAAGTAACTACAAAATAATCAACCATAATATAGATGAAAACATCACATCAAAAACAAACAAAAACATCTCTTACACACAGTAGAATACTAACGAAAAAAGAAAAAGATTTTCTTACCGTCTTCGCGTCAAAAACCAGTAATTTGTACGGATTTTACACAAAGCAAACAATTAAAGCAGCTATCCATGAATAAAGACTGGAATGTATTCACACCCTAAATCCTAGTAATTCTTAAATTCAGACCAATTGTAACAGGGCCAGCCTGCCCAACAAGCAGACTGAGCAACTTAGTTGATAAAAGATTACAACCATACACCACAAAAATAAAAAGCTACATCAGAGACAGAATACATTTCCTAAGCTTCATACCACAAAAAGTAAACTCAGGTACACTCATAGTAACATTTGACGTGAACTGCCTGTACAGCAACATAGCCCATAAACTAGGGAAACAAGCCATTACATTTTGGATTGAGAAATACCCAGAGATACTTCCCACACACTTCACAAAAGAATTTCTCATACAAAACATAAAACTAATTTTAGACATGAATTTCTTCCTATTTTAACAATGAAAATTATATTCAAACGGCAGGTACCGCGATGGGGACAAAAATGACACCGACATATGCAACACTTACACTAGCATATCTAGAAGAAAGCCTATACAACCAAATAGGACATAAATATGGGGAAGACATAAAAACAGAATTCATTAAATCATGGAAAAGATATCTAGATGGTGGTTTTATCTTTTGGAGATCAACATCGTGTTATGTCGTGAGTAAGAATAAATAACACAACAACAGGAATAGGTTAATTGTTGTATTCCGTGAAAATAGTATTTACAAAGGTTATTAGTATCCAATACAAGAATAAAGGTTAATCGTCCCAACCGTCGTAAGACGTAGTATGAGCAATGGGTACTTCCGGGTCCTCACCGGAAGTTTACGACTGACTTGTCGATCGGCTGCTCGGCACACTCTCCTACGTAGATGCCACCATTACTTTACATAGTAATGGAATAGTCCATTATAGCCGAATAGGCGCAGGCGTCCCAACACATAGGGAGACAAATAGACTACAGAATCTACTACAAAACTTGCACCCAACAATTATGTTTATACTAGAATATAGTTATAAAGAATTGCCATTCCTAGACATTCTCATAAAAACAATTACATCATCACAGACATTTACCATAAACCCACAGACACCCAACAATACCTCCATTTCAAAAGTCAGCATCCTAAAAATTGTCTAAAATCCATCCCCTACTCCCTAGCATGACGAATTTGCACAATAGTAAAATACACCTAGAGGAACTAGAAAAAAACGTTACAAATTAGAGGAAACTCCATTCGACTAATAACCAAGGGTTTCCAACTGGCAGAAGAAATATCATAAGAATCTCTCTGGAATCCAAAAAAACAACAACAAAAAAAAGAACACATTCTCGCATATGTTTCCACACACAACAAAAGCAACCCAGAATTATTTACAAAGATCAAAACACACATAGAATGACTCAACAAAAATGATAAATAAAAGAAATCTTGGAGACAATTAAAATAATTAAAAGCAAACACCTACCCCAAAATTTAAGACATCTTAACCTCCTTGAAATTCAAGCAACACACAACACAGAGGGTCACAAAATGCAACAAAAAAAGATGTGGTGTATGCAACATAATTAATAGAAGGAAAATGCTTCAAGTTCAAAATCGTTGATAAAATCAGATTTTTTTTTCATCTATGAGATGGAGGTTGTAGTCAAACAGAAGAAACTATGAATTTAGGTGCCTTCAATCAATTGCCAAAAGGACAGCATATCAGGGTGTTAAAAGGGTGTTAACTGGTGTTAACTTAATTAAAAACAAAGTTTTATCATCAAAATGTTTGTGCTATTATTAAGAGGAAAGATCTAATTTTGTTGTTTTTTTTTTTTAAATTTTTTAAATCCTTTCTAACATGTTTGAAAATTTAATTAAAATTTAATTTTTTTGTTTTCCGTCAGTGATTCATGCTATGTTTACGTCAGGCAACTATTAAGAAGTCGGTTGAGTAAAATGGTTTTGGGGCGAGTAAATTTTTCCTTGCTCTTGACCACCAGTCGAGTGATATCTTTTTCCAATCTCAAAGGAGATATATACACATATCAAAATAAGAGAAATAATAAATGCAGTAAAAAATCCAGTTTGTAGTAATTTATAAAAAGCGTTCAGTAAGATTTTGAGCCGAATATTATTATAAATATTTTCATTTGTCATGATTAAAATATAAACATTTCATGTAGCTGCACAATAGCTTTCATGTTTTAAATTCTATAAATTGTATTTTGTTAGGTGATGGCTGGTACATGCAGTTTATAGTATTAAAGCAAGAAAGCTTTTGTGTAGCAATGTAAAATGCTCTTATCATAATTACGTATAATAAAAAAAATTAATGATTTTATATATATATATATATATATATATATATATATATATATATAAAATTGCTATGAAGAGACAAAAATTATTTTTATTACCACCAATAATGATTAAAAAATAATTTTTGTCTATTCATAGTTTCACTATTCATAATTTCAGTTGAAAATAAAGACAAAAATTCTCCAACATTTGGATAATTATTTATTGGTTTTCTTCTAAGCTTTCGGCTCACATGAGCCATCTTCAGAGAGGTAGTTTAAACTGAAATATTATAAAATCCACCATCACCGACGATTTTATTTTGTGTTGACATAAAACTCCGCTTGGCAACGGCAATAGTTACCAAAAATAATAAACGCAGTTCTTAAGTTTGCGATGCGGTTTTATGACGTCACACCGCGGGATAGCGCGAAATGACAACAAAACCATCTAGTCAAATGCAATGTAATATGTTATTTCCTGTTTTAAAGTTGATTTTATTGAGTGTTGGTTGTTTTGATTTGATGTACATGGCCTCCAATATCTGCAGGTTCCTCTTACTGTGTGTATGAGTAAGGATCACCGTATTGTTGACCAAAATCTGTCTGATATTACCTACATGTTTATGTTTTTCAGAGAAATGTTGTTTAATAGTACTCTGATCAGAAAGATGACATGTAAGTCTACAGGAGAGCGTGGTTGTGGTAAAACCAATATATGTACTAGGTTTTTGATTAGTATCAGAGATGCAATCTCTGAATGGGCATGTAAATTGGTACACTACATTGGTTTTTTGTAAAGAATTTAGTTTAGTGCCTGTTGGGTTATTATAAACTATGAGGTCAATTGTTTTAAACTTTTTATAATATATAATGAGTTTAATTTGATTATTACTATCCACTATATATATATATATAACAGTTCTCTGATCAATAAGCTCTTCCCAGCAAAAATTTTAATGTTTGGTCCTCAGATTTTGTGATGTATGATACATACATTTTGACACCTACACATGTGCCTAGAGTAAAACGAAACATTCTCTTGTCTTGTAGCCTTGTTAACTCATTGCCAGATGCCATGTCTACAATTCTTCTTCACAGCAACCTCTATAATCATTGTGAGTCTGGCGCTACAAGTACCTGCTTTGATCTGATGTGATCTTGGCGGCTTTTTTCTTTTTGTCAGGTGGTGGATGAGGGTTGGATGACTTTTTGAAAAGAATCGTCAGGCAACTTTGCACCAGCAGGGGCAGAACTTGCCTTCTGCTGCACACTACCTGACGCCTCTGCCCTGTTTTTTATCAGCATTCAGAAATGAAAACCAAAATAGTTTCTCTCTTTTTTTATTCACTTTTTTGTTTACATTAGAAAAATTAAAAAGAAAAATAAGAAAAGAAAAATCATTTAGCAAAAAGGCAAATCCAGTTTTCTTGGGTAGAATTGGTTTCTGCTACATATGGTTAAGTGGTTAATGCTGACTGTGAGATTAGTCATTTCTGGCTCCTAGTACGATCATAAACTACATACAGCAGTTAAGTCTCTAATCGGGAGGTTTGGAAAAACGTGGAACTATACAATCCTGTCCAAAAAGTCTTATTGGCAATAAATAACCGATTGCAGTCCATTGGATATTGGTTAATAGCAAGTGATTTGGCACACAAGTAGATTAGTGTAGTCAGTCCAAATGAAGACCAAGCTCTTCAGTGATCTAATGGAGAGATATATATGAGTGAATAGAATCCACTCATGCAAATGTGTTGGGCAGGTCCATTATAGTAAAGTGGACTAACCCACCTGATGCATTAGATACTCTCCTATAAATGAGGTAGACGAAAAGGGGACAAAGAGAAGGCAGCCATGTTAGAAGGTCACATTTGATTTCTACACAGTTGATATGCTGTAAAAAAAAGTAAATGAAACCAAGTCATTAACTATTTCTTTATAAGGAAATGTTCAGCATTCATTGATTAAAAGTTAAGATTACTGTCAAAATTTATAATGTTTTTTTCTTAAAACAGTTTTGAAGTCTACTTTTGAAGTCTACTAAATATATATCTTTTTATTATTCATGAGAGTTTCTTTCTTAACCTTTTGTTTGCGGTAGTTGGAAAACAAAATTGAGGTATATTTGCTTTCCATTTTAGTTGTTTCTACTGTTGAAAGTCTTTAAATGATGTGGTTTCTGTCATTTGGTAATGATTTGTTTGCAATTTCCTGTCAGCAGTTTACAAGGTCGAATGAAACAATCCTCTTTAAGACCCACATAATTCATTCACTTCAATCCATTTTTAACTATCAATTGTAGAAAATTTTCGTACACAGCCAACAGATTAGATATTTCTGAATAAGTTTGGCATCAAGCATGACATTGATTTGAAAGTCTTGTTCTGACGAGACTGATAAGATTACTTGAGTTCTTAAATCAGTATTTTGTTTTTGTAACAGCTTTTGCCATAGTACTTCTAGCACAGCCTATTCAGTTCATGATTTCCTAGCCTCTTACAGAAAACTTGTTATAATCAATCTTTATATTCAGGCAGTCATGGGCAAACCCATTTGGCCTGTTTGGTCTTTCTGAATGGCATCGTAATTTTTTTAAGAAAATAACTTTTCTTAAAATTTTGTTTTGTTCTCTCTTGTTCACTTACACACTCTCTTATATATAACCACATAAACCAGCAATTCCCAAACTTAGGGGAATTTCCTCCTGGGAGAAATTTGAAGCTACCAGGGGGGAAATAATTACACTACCTACTAAATAAAAAAATCTTGCGCTTGCCAAAACTAACCCTGATATTGATACACTAGCGCACAAGAAGCAGCATCACACTTCTCACAAATTTAATTCTTAAGTAGAAGAGCAAACAAAAGTTTTTTTTATTTGTTACTAACCACTCTCTATGTGCTCTCTATCCACTTTACTCTCTAACTAAGTTATCAGTATATTTGTGTATTTGGAAGATAAATTAGTGAATAGTCTCAGTGTGTTTGAACTGCTCTTTCTCTTATACACATGAAGGGGGAAATCTGGATGGTTGAACTGGGTGTAGGAGAGAAATGAGAGAAAAAAGTTTGGGAACCACTGACATAAACAATGATTAAGTACAATGTTTCTTGAATTTTTGTAAACTTTTGGGGAAACTTACATTTTCAGCATTTTATACCATTGGAGATTTTCAATAAGATCATGTGTGTAAACATCCTTTGCTTTTGAAACAGGAAACATTCATAAGAATTTTTTTCTCTGAAGAAAAAATATTTTAACTTTTAAATGAATAAATTAGAAACAAATTATGCACAGCATTATGGGCTAATCACAATGTCACAATCACAATGTCATCAGCTATAATATACCAAAACTTGAATTTTTAAATTATTTGTGAAAAACATTTTCTATGACAAACTTTTCTCCCAGTTTTAAGGTATATGATTACGCATATGATCTTCTGTGGTGAAAATAGCTGGGATACCTATTATGAAAAATTACCTGTAGGGTTTTTTGTAGTGCAGCGTGCCTTGTGATGGGCCCCAACTCATGTAGTCCACTGCTCAGAAAAAAGGGTGCCTTTTGCTAGCACTAAGGTATTTAATGGTTTTACTATTTATTCCACATTATGAATTTGTATGATTTTCTGAATTTTTAACATAGATGGAAGAGTGTAGTTTTTTGTTTGACTGCTATTTCATTCACTTAACACTGTGACATGCCAGTGATGAGAAGTGTATCAAGATAAAGGTCAATTAGATACTTCTGCATTACTGCTAGCATGTAACCCAATACTACTGTTTGCATATTTTTTTAGAAATGCACACTATTGAGATACTACCTTCTATGTACCATGAACTTCCAGGACATTAGTGAATATGGCTCTTCACAATTTCTTGTCCTTTGTAGCTCTTAAAAACAAAAATGTTTTTTTTTCGTCTTTTTGTTATCTCCCCCCTAAACTATTCTGCCATCCATTTACTTACATTAAATCTAGAATTGATTTTCTTTTAGTTTTTCTACTTAGCATATTTTTAAAATAACACCCATAAACTACAAAATTTAGTTTTACTGGGTTTTTTAAAGTCTTACTGTAATATAACAATCTGGCCCCACCCGAGGAAGGCTGATGCAAGCGAGGGTGTTTCCGGTCGTTGAAAGGAACGGATGTCATTTGACCTTATTTCCGGCAGCAGCAGAAATAACTACATAGGCAAACAGAACAGGTGTCTCTGAGAATTGCGTGCGTGGGCGAGGCAAAACCGGAAGAAAAAGTCCCGGTTCTGGAAGATTATAAAAAGACCTCGGCACACGGATTCGCCAGTAGAGGAGCAACAGAGATCGGCCGGTGAAGAGAGACACAACAGATAAGACTACACTCCCGTCAACCCATTAGAAGCGCGCTCTCTCAATTCTCTGTTCCCTATTTTACACGGTTCCATCGTCATTAATAAAAATATAACTTCATATTTTTATATATATATGCGTGTTTGTTGTTTGTCGATATACAACATTACAATTTGGTAAACCTTTCTACAAAATTACTTTTTTTAACTGAGAAATATGCACTATGGATGGCCAAAAGTAGTGGGGGTCTGTTTCTAATACGGTTATAACAGAAGAGAGGTCCTTCTTTTAATACCCATTTGTTGTTTAATTAAATATTGATGATCTTCAAGAGAGTGAGGCTGTCAGATTGGCCTACAAGAAGAAAACTCACCTTATATTTAAAAGGAAAATTTTTTGACTTCTTTTATATTGGTTGCCCATTTTAGGCAGGTTTGTTTTAAAAGGTAGCCTTAAAAGTTGTTAGCAATGAAATTCAAAATTTAATTACTGTTTGGCATTCAAACATAGTTGACTAATCTTGTGACACTCAGAGGATTCCATTTTCAGTATCAAGTCATTTACCAAGACATGAGTACTTTTGGATAAATAAAAACAGATTCTTGGTATATGTGATTGTCTGACATGTTTGTTGGTTTTCATTTGCAAATGTGTAAAAGTGCCACCAGATAAATAGAGAAGAAAAAATACCTTTTTTTTTTTTTTTTTTTTTTATTATAATCATTTCACCCCAAGCAAGGCAGTACTGACACTGGTGCATAGGGGGTTACAATGAGAGGAGAGGGAAGACAGAAAAGATGTAACACGCCAATGGACCTGTCCGAACAATTTCTCTGGCGGCCGTTCTCCACGCTGTGATGTTTGCCGGGAGTTTGTTGAAAATGTCGGAAGCCTCAAGCTGGGGGTACAAGATTGAACTATAAGGAACAAACTTCCACAACTTGGATGAGTTTAAAGGATGCTTTATTTAGTTTAGAGTTAGCCTTTTTGGTTGGGGCAGGCGAATGTGACATACAGCTCTAACTCTAATTAATGGAGATCAACAAATCCGAACTGACCGAAACAAGACGAACAGAAATTCTTACTTCAAGCACACGCCCAGCGGAACTAACTTGAAACTCAACTCTACTCTACTGATCTGATTTGGAAAAATTACCTGAATTTATTTAAAATTGATCCGGAAATCCGGAAATGCTTTAGACCACCGGTGATAAACATTGGCGACTGTAAGTCTGAAATTTCAGTTATCTTTTTTTTTTTTATCTTAATAAAGCTTCCGCCGGAAAATTCTTAATGAGTAGTCAAGATACAGTAAAAGACAGCCTTTGAACCTGGTCATTTGAAAACCCACCCTCCGAACTCTCCTGAACTTTATCTCTTTATCACATTAAATCACTGAGTCAAATATTTACCGGAAGAGTGGTAGGATTTAAAACAGCAACCGGATACTCTTGTCTCTTCCACAATTTTCCTCATAAAAGAAAAAGCGTTTATTTATTTATTTTTTTCCTCTTCTTTTTCACTTTTGTTAAATATGTTTTTAAACTATTTTCTATTCTAATCTATTATAATAAAATACATATTTTACGAAGCACCTTAATATATGCCTAGTTAATCATGTCACAAAGAAAACAATACAGGTGATGTTGTAAAAACGGTAAGATAAAGGTGTAGGTCATGGAGATAGATAGCAATTGATGTTGCATTTAAACTTTTGGAGATTGAAGCCCTCAGAGAAGCAAGCTTGGGGAAAGGGAGTTCCACAGATGGGAATTGTGAGAAAAGAAACTGATGGAGTAGAATAGGTGATTACATTTTCCTATCTTGATGGTAAAAGTATGGGACCTAGTTGCCAACCTAGTTGCATGGTTGAACTCATGTGGGCCGGGTACAAGGGAAGAAAGCTTGTCAGATTACAAACCGTCAAAACACTTGTAGGAAAAGATAGAGGGAAGCCACATTCCATTGGTGAGAAAGTGGCTGAAGGTGAGCAGCCAGATTGAAACCAGTTACCTTGCAGATTGTCCTTTGGATTTTGTCGAGAACTCCAAGATGAACAGCAGGATCCACTGACCAGATATAACTACAGTATTCAATGCACGGATGAAGGTAGATTTATAAATGTGCAAGGTGGATTCTGACAAGAACTTCCTTGCTTGGCACAACAACCTAACCTTCTTAGTAGTAGATGTAGCCATTGATTCAGTGCATTCATTCCACTTGAGTTCAGCTGAGAGAGTGAGGCCAAGGATACTCAGTATATTGCTTTCTGTGAGACTAGTATGATCCATAATAATGGAAGGTAGGAGAGCTTTTTGTAATGGTTAAAAGAGAGCAGCTTCGTTTCGGAAACAGTAAATTTTACAAGCCATGTTTTACCTCAATCAATCACAGATTGGAGGTTCTTTCCAAGAGCAGAAACGAAATAAACCTTGTCAGCCCTTGCAGATTCCATAATGAGATGGATGTAGATGGTGGTGTCATCTGTATAGATACCAACTTGAAAACTGATTAGATCAGGAATGTCATTGATAACTATCAGTAAGAGCGTAGGACAGGATAGAGCCTTGAGGGACACCTGTGTTCAAATGGAAGGATTTGGAAGCATGCCTATTTAGAACGATCGTCACTTTACGATTTGATAGGAGCAATTGGATTAAATCGCACAATTGTCCAGTTACACAATATTCCTGTAGCTTGTGCAGAAGGCCAGCATGCAAAACCTTATCAAACACTTGCGAGATATCCAGGGCAACAGCCCTGGCTTTGCCATTCTTATCAAGGGCCTGATATATGTACTCAGTGATGGCCATTAGCTCATCAGCAGGAGCCATCCTAATTGTCAGAAAGTAGATGTGAGATGCTGAATCATTTCAGCATTGATAATAGCCTTGATCACTTTGCCAAAAAGTGGTAAGTGGCTGACAGGTTGATAGTTTGAAGGGTCAGAAGGCTCTCCCATGTTTTTAAAGACAGGAACTACAGAGAAAGATTTTCAACAAACAGGAAAACAAGAAGCAGCAAGGAAATAATATATATATATATATATATATATATGAGTTTGGAGAGCAAAGAAGAGCGTTCAGGGAGCACATTTATAAAGGATGTTGACTGAAATACCATCACATCCACTTGCTTTAGCAATACACTACGCCTCCTCGGCCTTACCCTCTCCTCAGACCTCAAATGAAACCACTATATTGAATCCATAGCAAAATCTACTGCTAAGAAGGTTGGGTCACTATGTCGATCCAGGATGTTTTTTCCGCCTGAATCCATCCTACATATATACAAGTTAACCATCCGTCCGTGCATGGAGTACTGCTGCCATTTATGATCAGGCGCCCCTACCGTTCTCCTCAGTGTTCTCGACAGGCTCCAAAGAAGAGTCTGTAATGTGTTAGGTACTGATCTGGCGGCTCGACTGCAGCCACTTCCCCACCGTCGAAATGTGGCCTCCCTTTGTCTGTTCTATAAATACTTTCATGGCTTCTGCTCGGACGAACTTAAGTCACTGGTGCCTCCTCAACAGGTGTTTACTCGTGCAACCAGACTGGCAACTGGGTCCCACCCATTCACAGTCAGGTTAGCCAAATGCAGATGACAATTCTACTCCTGCAGCTTCTTCTCTTGCACTTCCCGCCTGTGGAACTCGCTCCCATATTCTTGCTTTCCTGACGGCTACAACCTCCAGAAATTTAAATGCAATGTCAATACTCATCTATTAACCACTGGACTCTAGCTCTCTCCCCACCCCCGAATATCCTTCCCTTTCTCTCCACCTATGTATCCGTCATCACACCTGCATTCTATTGCTTCTTTCCAACTAGTTTGTACTCCTCACTTTTTTCTAATTAATCTTTTTACAGTTATGTAGCCCCCTGCTCATCAGTGGCATTTCTGCCTTGCTCAGGGTGAAATGATTAAAAAAAAAAGTCAAGCTTAGAAATAATGTTATAGACCAGAGAGGGGTTTATGTGTGTAATATATATATATATATATATATATATATATATATATATCATTCAGTTAGGCCTCTGTTCTAAACAGGGAGTCAGTTGTGGATACTCCTGAGGAAGTCAAGTGTGGAGTTGTAAGAGAATTTGTGAGCAAAGCACTCAGCCTTGTCTGCTGTGGATGTGAGAACCTTAAAATTATTGAATCATGGAAGGATTGAGGGGTTGCTGTTACTTAGCACAATTTTGCAGAGCCACCAGTTGTCCTTAGAGCCAAACTTGTGGGATGCTTGTTATGGTGAAACACACTATTCTATAGTGAATAGACTCTCCCACCTAATTTAAGTAGGAGTAGTAAAAGGAATGAGGGGTCAGTCGATGTTGGATGATAGTAGTCAGTGACCTGGCAAGATTATACTGCGTTAATACATATTATATCAAGTTCCTTAACGTTTTGTACCTTGAACCTATTAGGACCGATTTTAGCACAAATACTAGCCACCACTGCAAAAATAACTCCACAACAATGCTATATACTGCTTCCTTTTATTAGCAAACAACAGATTAGCAACATTTAGGACTTGCTTGCATTTGTTGAAAGTGGAGACAAAAAGGCACCTACTACTGTGAGATTCGTTAATCTGGTAAAGCTGGAAGAAGTGGTTCCTGTGGGCAGTGGTGGTCAAGCAAGCAGAAGAGAAACAAGCAAAGAATGAGGCTTAAGACGAAACTTCCTGGATATGATGAAAGCATTGATGCTAGCTTTCACCATGGAAGAGACCTTGGATGCAGAGTCTTCAAGTCTTCAACAGAAAGACTAAAATCTTTGTTTGTTTTTTTTTTTTGTTTTTTTTAAAAATCATTTCACCCCGAGCAAGGCAGAAATGCCACTGATGTGCAGGGGGTTACATAAATGTAAAAAGATTAATTAGAAAAGAGTGAGGAGTACAAGCTAGTTAGAAAGGAACAATAGAAAGCTGAGAAAGCAGGTGCAATGACAGATACATAGGTGGAGAGAAAGTAAAGGTTATACAGGGGAGGGGAGAGAGCTAGAGTCCAGTGGTTAGTAGATGAGTATTAACTTTGCATTTAAATTTCTGGAGGTTTTAGCCGTCAGGAAAGCAAGAATACGGGAGTGAGTTCCACAGGCTGGAAGTGCGAGAGAAAGGAAGTCAATGGATGTCTCCCAGTTTACTCTTTGATGGCTGTAAGATATTCTGCTGGTAGAAGGTTCCTGAAGGAAGAGGGAGTAGAAGTAGATACTAACATAAACCACGGCATGATCAGAGTTGCCAAGAGGGCAGAGCTTCATGGCAAGGCAAGAGTCAGGTACAGAAGTGAAATGAGTCCCTCAGGGTTATTGGAGAAATGTGTGGGGAAATCCACCACTTGCATGAGAGATTAATTGATTGAAAAGTCAAAAAGTTCATGTTAAATAAAAATAAAAAAAAAATGTACCAGAAAATTTTTTAAATTTTTAAAAAAGTACTAGGCAATAATAAAAAAAAAGCGCTTTCATATATATATATATATATATATATATATAACAAAGTTAGTTATGATTATGTAATTCTTCTTTGATGTGTTTATAATTGTTTTCATTTAAATAAAGAAATGTACTCTGAAAACTCCAGTTATGGGTTAAATAACAGAACAGATTGGGTTCTACAGCCTTGGCTGGCAACCATTTTACCGCGGAAAGTAATGGCAACCAACTATGGGATAATCTTCTGTTCAGTCAGTCAGGTCTCTTTTGAGACATGATTGCCCAAGCGTGTATCCCATATGGCACTTAACTGACTGACTGAATATAATAGTTGGTAGCATGATGAAGTTTTCTACTGGGCATAAAGTGGGGGATCAGTTTATTACTTCATAACAATAGAAAACTGATCCCCACTAATTACTACTTTTCTATAATACATCTCTTCTCCGTCTAGCTATGAGTTAAATAACAGGACAGATTGGGTTCTATATCCGTGGCTGGCAACCAGTCTACTGCAGAAAGTAATGGCAACCTATTGTGGGATAATCTTCTGCTCAGTTTTTCGAGGCATGATCGCCCAAGCGTGTATCCCGTATGGCACTTAATTGACCGACTCTGAAAATACCTTCAGATAGATAATGAAATGAGAAGTACTTCTGTATTGAAAGAAATAATGGGAAGTCAGAAGTAAGAAGAAAACAACACAACCACCGTTATTAGTGAGTCAGGACACCAGCGAAGAAATGTAAAAAGTGTTTGTGACAAAAATGATTGCCACCAACAGAAAAAGTTAAAATAACTTTTGTAGCTTAGAAAAAAACATTTGTAAAAAATATTTTTCTCACGGTTATAAAATCCAGACAGCTCATTTTTTTAGGCTATCTACACATGAGTTTCTTTCTCTTTATTGTATATGAAAATCATTTTTTTTTTTTAAATTAAATTTTATTGAATAATGCTGATAAGTTTTTGTTTCTTTAGATTTTTATTGTAATTTATTTATTTTTTTCCAATTGATTGGACAAGTAGGTGAGAGAGAGAGAGAGAGTTTATCTGGTGTATATTTTATTGACACCAAGAGTTAAAATAATTTTGTAGCTAAGAAATGGAACTTAAAAACACCTTAATGTTGTAAAATCCAGACGGAACTTATTTTTAAACTTCATCAGTTTTAAAGGAATTCAGTTTGAAAGCTATCTACTCAAGAGTAACCTTCACTTTACGATATATGAATATCATTTTTTTTTTTTTTTTTTCCAAAATTAAGTTTTATTAAGTAATGCTATCAAGGTCTGTGTGTTTAATGTTTTTTTTTTTTTTTAACAGATTGGACAGAAATTTATCTGGTATATATTTTGATAATTTTTTTTTTCCTCCATGGCTTGCTAATTAATCTTTACTTTTTTTTTTTTTTTTTTTTTTTGAATTAATGTTGTTGAAGAAAATGGAATTTTTGAATTAATGTTGTTGAAGAAAATGGAAGAACATTAACTTACATAGATTAGAATTTCAGTCTTATTATTAATCTTTCATGAGTATTTCTTTAATAATATCCCTGTTGCTATTTATCTCCGCTATCAGATTGCTTTCCAATGATAATGATAAAACCATTGCACAAAAATCAAAGATAGCGGTATCAGAAATATTGCCAGCAAAATAAAAGAACGGGGCTCTATGGCTAAATTCAAACGACTCTTGCAGATGAGCTTTTATCACCTGATTTAGAAGTTGCTTTCTGACTACTAAGAACAAAGTTTATATTTCTGGGACGAGATAATATTTATATTATTTACATTGTTTGGACTATTGTCCTCATCTTTATTGTCATGTTTACGATGTTTTCGCCGTTGTACACACCAGCCTTCTTCAGGTGCAAAGAATTTCAAACCAAATCTTATATTTCAATCACTGGGGTATATCATTCTCATTCCATACAGCCACTTCCCCACCGACGAGATGTGGCCTCCCTTTGTCTGTTCTATAAATACTCTCATGGCTTCTGCTTCAACAAACTTAAGTCACTGGTGCCTCTGCAACAGGTGTTTACTCCTGCAACCAGATTGGCAACTGGGTTCCACCCATTCACAGTTCGATTAATCAAATGTAGACGACAATTATACTCTTACAACTTCTTCTCTCGCACTTCCCGTCCGTGGAACTCGCTTCCGTATTCTTGCTTTCCTGGCGGCTACAACCTCCAGGAATTTAAATGCAATGTCAATACTCATCTATTAACCACTTGACTGTAGTTCTTTCACCACCCCGTATACCCTTTCCTTTCTCTCCACTTTTGCAACTGTCATCACACCTGTATTCCCATCCTTCTGTTGCTCCTTTCTAACTGGTTTGTGTTCCTCTTCACTCTCTTCTAATTAATCTTTTTACTCTTATGTAGCCCCCTGCACATCAGTGGCATTACTGCCTTGCTCAGGGTGATACGATTAAAAAAAAAAAATACTTCTTCTGATAGCCATGTAGTTATCTCCCTTTAATCTAAGTCTCTACTCACCAGCCTTCTTCAGGTGTTTGGAATTTCAAACCAAACCTTATATTTCAATCACTGGGGTATATCATTCTCATTTCATGTCTGATGCTTCTTCTGATAGCCATGTAGTTATCTCCCTTTAACCTAAGTCTCTAAGTTATTTGTTCACCACTGCTGTAGCCTGGTTTTGAACTCACAACTCTTTGGGTCACGTCACTTGAACTTACAAATGCCCATATCCACTGGGCCACCAGAAATTGTGTTGCATATTAAATGAGCATGACATACCCCAATGTTTGAAATTCCTAGCACCTGAAAAAGGCCGGAGCGTACAACATCCAAAACATCATAAACATGTCAATAAAGATGAGTACAATAGTCCAAACATAAAATGTTCATTCAAATTCTGCATGAAACAGAAATCTTTATTTACATTATATTCAATTGGATTGGTTTGAGTTTGTGACCCTGAGTTTCATGCTCTTGTGACCATCAGACAAACTGATTATTATTTTTTTTTAATTTGGATATATGTAGGGGTGCGTATTTTTAAAAATTTGGATATATGTAGGGTTGCGTATATACCAATATATAACACTAATATACACGGTCCTATATACATCCAAATTTTAAAAAAAGTAATCAGTTTGTTTGATGATCGCAAAAGCGTGAAACCCAGGGTCACAAACTCACACCAACCCAACTGAATATGTTAGCTCTATCACTGATATTCAGTGCTTTCAAATAAGTACTGCATATATATATATATATATATATATATATATATATATATACACACACACACACATTTAACATATTTACATTATATATATTCACACTAATGTCCTCACCTTCGTTGTTGTTATCAGAATGCTTCGGCCATTGTGCTCATCGACCTACCTCTGGCTAAGTTACAGATTAGATTAAATAAAGAGTTCAGTTCAGAATAATAGTGACGTTTTTTTTTTAAAGCACAAGGTTGAAATTATGGGGCACCCAGTGAAGATTAAACTCACTATTCAATTGTAATGATTCTAGCATGAAAAGCTTGCAAACCATTACACCATGTTGAGGTGCCCAGCACATCTTAATAAAATTGCAAAGAAGACAAGAAACAGCCCAACAAATACTATGATGTACAAAACCTTACCAATTCTTTTCAGAAGTGGACCTTCTCAAATAATAGGCTTCTTCTATGTGCCTTGTCCCTTCAAGATGTAGGCGATCATGGCTTTCCACGTTTCCCTATCCCTGGTGGCTCTGAGCATGCCTTCTTCTGTTACTCCATGCAACCCTCGTTCCGTCATCCACCTGATTAGGTCCTCCAAATATGTTATCTGTTGCTTTCCCCTGTCTCTTTTTCCCTCTATCTGACCTGTTAGTATCACATTCTCCAAACCCTCTTTCCTCATTGCATGTCCCAGGAACTTCAGCTGTCCTTCCTGATGCTCAGTATTAATTTCCTTTATGTTTCCATCATTTCTAAGACCTCATAATTGCTCACATGCTCAATCCATGATATTCGCAGCATCCTTCTGTAGAATCACATTTCAGTTGCTTCAAGTTTTTCCTTCATCTTTGATGATATTGTCTAGCATTCACTGCCATATTGAAGGAGGGACAGGCTACCTAAACTGAAACAACCACAAAGAAAGAAAGTTTAAAATACGACATAATTCCAAAATGCCTAAACATAAAAAAAGCAAAGTTCTCTCAAATTACATTTTATTTCTAAATGTAAGAATTCTGCTAAAAGTCTTGCATAACTTTTTCTTCAGTGACTGTTCCACAAAACATGTTATTTGGCACGCAATGACCTACAAGGTTGAGATGCCATAAAACAAAAATCCAATTCAATCAGAATTCGCTGTAGTTTATCCAGATCAATATACAGCTGAGGAAGGCTGGAGGGCACGACGGCCGAAACATTGTAATGAGAACAAAGAGAAAGACAATAGTCAACATGTAAATAATCTTAATAAAAAAAAGAATTTCTTGGGTTTTACTGAATTATTTTTGGTAAGAACATTTCAATATATTCACAGTTGATATTTGTTTATTTTTACTGAAATAACATTTTCAGGGATTTTTCATTTTATCTATATAAAACTGCAAAGAAGTAAAAAAAATAAAAATAAAATGATAATTTACTGAATCCAATTTCTGTCTAAATTTCTGGGATGGGGAATCATCATTATTTTTGCAATATACATTTGAAAAAAAATTTTTTTTAATCATTTCACCCCAAGCAAGGTAAGACCGCCACTAGTGTGCAAGGGGTTACTTCAAGAGAAAAGACTGGGTAAAGGAGGTATAGAAGAAATATTAAAAGGTGAATGAGATTCAAAAAGATAGAAGATGGCTATTGTATTTAAACTTTTGATGACTAGCTATAAGAGAATCAAGTAAATGGAAGGGAGTTCCACAGGAGGAAGTACAAGAAAAGAAACTGTTAGAGAAGAAGTGATAATTATTTGTAATTATTTCAGTGTTAAACAGGTGGGACCTGGATATTGGGCTAGTAGCACGCTTAAATTGATGTAGTCGGGGCAAAAGGGAAAATGCTCATCAGAGCAGTTGCCATGAAAATATATGTAGAAAAGACAGAGGGAAGACACCTTCATCTTTCTAGTTGTTATCACAATGTTTCAGCTGTTGTGCTCTCTGGCCTTCCTTGGGTTATATATTCATCTGGTTAACTTACAGTTTAGATTAAATAAAGGGTTCAGTCCAAAATTTCCTGTAGATTATCAAGATGAGGAAAGCTGGAGAGCACAACAGCCAAAACATAGTAATAACTAGAACAAAGATGAGGACAATAGTCCAAATATAAAAAGTGTAAATAATGATAAATCTTCATCCCAGAAATTCAGACAGAAGGTAATCAGGAGATAATGAAAACAGATGCGGACAATAGTCCCAATATAAAAAGTGTAAATAATGATAAATCTTCATCCCAGAAATTCAGACAGAAGGTGATCAGGAGATAATGAAAACAGATGCGGACAATAGTCCAAATATAAAAAGTGTAAATAATGATAAATCTTCATCCCAGAAATTCAGACAGAAGGTGATCAGGAGATAATGAAAACAGATGCGGACAATAGTCCAAATATAAAAAGTGTAAATAATGATAAATCTTCATCCCAGAAATTCAGACAGAAGGTGATCAGGAGATAATGAAAACAGATGCGGACAATAGTCCAAATATAAAAAGTGTAAATAATGATAAATCTTCATCCCAGAAATTCAGACAGAAGGTGATCAGGAGATAATGAAAACAGATGCGGACAATAGTCCAAATATAAAAAGTGTAAATAATGATAAATCTTCATCCCAGAAATTCAGACAGAAGGTGATCAGGAGATAATGAAAACAAATGCGGACAATAGTCCAAATATAAAAAGTGTAAATAATGATAAATCTTCATCCAGAAATTCAGACAGAAGGTGATCAGGAGATAATGAAAACAGATACGGACAATAGTCCAAATATAAAAAGTGTAAATGATAAATCTTCATCCCAGAAATTCAGACAGAAGGTGATCAGGAGATAATGAAAACAGATGCGGACAATAGTCCAAATATAAAAAGTGTAAATAATGATAAATCTTCATCCCAGAAATTCAGACAGAAGGTGATCAGGAGATAATGAAAACAGATGCGGACAATAGTCAAAATATAAAAAGTGTAAATAATGATAAATCTTCATCCCAGAAATTCAGACAGAAGGTGATCAGGGAGATAATGAAAACAGATGAGGACAATAGTCCAAATATAAAAAGTGTAAATAATGATAAATCTTCATCCCAGAAATTCAGACAGAAGGTGATCAGGAGATAATGAAAACAGATGCGGACAATAGTCCAAATATAAAAGTGTAAATAATGATAAATCTTCATCCCAGAAATTCAGACAGAAGGTGATCAGGAGATAATGAAAACAGATGCGGACAATAGTCCAAATATAAAAAGTGTAAATAATGATAAATCTTCATCCCAGAAATTCAGACAGAAGGTGATCAGGAGATAATGAAAACAGATGCGGACAATAGTCCAAATATAAAAAGTGTAAATAATGATAAATCTTCATCCCAGAAATTCAGACAGAAGGTGATCAGGAGATGACAGAAAACAGATGCGGACAATAGTCCAAATATAAAAAGTGTAAATAATGATAAATCTTCATCCCAGAAATTCAGACAGAAGGTGATCAGGAGATAATGAAAACAGATAGGACCAATAGTCAAAATATAAAAAGTGTAAATAATGATAGAAATCTTCATCCCAGAAATTCAGACAGAAGGTGATCAGGAGATAATGAAAACAGATGCGGACAATAGTCCAAATATAAAAAGTGCTAATAATGATAAATCTTCATCCCAGAAATTCAGACAGAAGGTGATCAGGAGATAATGAAAACAGATGCGGACAATAGTCCCAATATAAAAAGTGTAAATAATGATAAATCTTCATCCCAGAAATTCAGACAGAAGGTGATCAGGAGATAATGAAAACAGATGCGGACAATAGTCCAAATATAAAAAGTGTAAATAATGATAAATCTTCATCCCAGAAATTCAGACAGGTGATCAGGAGATAATGAAAACAGATGCGGACAATAGTCCAAATATAAAAAGTGTAAATAATGATAAATCTTCATCCCAGAAATTCAGACAGAGAAGGTGATCAGGAGATAATGAAAACAGATGCGGACAATAGTCAAATATAAAAAGTGTAAATAATGATAAATCTTCATCCCAGAAATTCAGACAGAAGGTGATCAGGAGATAATGAAAACAGATGCGGACAATAGTCCAAATATAAAAAGTGTAAATAATGATAAATCTTCATCCCAAATTCAGACAGAAGGTGATCAGGAGATAATGAAAACAGATGAGGACAATAGTCCAAATATAAAAAGTGTAAATAATGATAAATCTTCATCCCAGAAATTCAGACAGAAGGTGATCAGGAGATAATGAAAACAGATGCGGACAATAGTCCAAATATAAAAAGTGTAAATAATGATAAATCTTCATCCCAGAAATTCAGACAGAAGGTGATCAGGAGATAATGAAAACAGATGCGGACAATAGTCCAAATATAAAAAGTGTAAATAATAGTAAATCTTCATCCCAGAAATTCAGACAGAAGGTGATCAGGAGATAATGAAAACAGATGAGGACAATAGTCCAAATATAAAAAGTGTAAATAATGATAAATCTTCATCCCAGAAATTCAGACAGAAGGTGATCAGGAGATAATGAAAACAGATGAGGACAATAGTCCAAATATAAAAAGTGTAAATGATAAATCTTCATCCCAAATTCAGACAGAAGGTGATCAGGAGATAATGAAAACAGATGCGGACAATAGTCCAAATATAAAAAGTGTAAATAATGATAAATCTTCATCCCAGAAATTCAGACAGAAATTGCAGAAATCATCATTTTTTAACAGCCTTGCTTATTGAATGGTCTTACAAACATAATTTGAGATTACTCAGAAAGTTGTAGAGAGCCATAATCGCTTACATCCTGTAGGGACACATAATAAAGAAGAAAAAGCAGTGTTAGATTTGTAGCTCTAGTTGTTATAATATTATCATGATTTTAGTTTTGTATTATCAAAAGCATTATCAGCCATTATTGATTTTTTTTTACTAGTATTTATTGCATGTTATTTTATGACACATCGACTCTTATATATTAGTCATGTTTTCTTGAACACATTACTTTGAGAAGATTGTTTTCTGGATTATTGAACGCATCACTCAATAAATTCCAGGCCTAATTGATAAAACAACTTTTAAGCAAAATTCAACTTTATTTATTAACATAGTCTCCTTCTTGGGTGATACACTGATTCTAATGCTTTTCTAACAATTTGATGCCTTTTTTTGTAAAATGATTTGTCTTTGGCCTTGAAATATACCTCTTTTTCATTAGAGCCAAATCTTTTCCCCTAGAGCATTCTTTCAATGTCTGTAATCAGCCAGTATTCGCTGGGGGCCATATCTGAAGAATAGGGTGTATGCGAAAGCAATTCATAGTGCAATTCATGTAGTTCTGCTATCATTGTGATTCACTTGTCACATGGTGTGTTGTCGTTGTGAAAGATCACTTTCTTCTTTATTTGTGGCCGTCTTTTGGCAATTTCTTCCTTCAAACACATCAATAATGCTATATAATATTCGCTATTGATGGTTCATCTTTTATCAAGGTAATCGATGAATAAAATAAAGAAGCAAAAACCTTGCCTGCTGATGTTTGTGCTTTTGGCCATTTTGGACGGCTTTCACCTGCTGCTATCCACTCAGCTGACTGTTGATTCAACTATGGAGTGAAGTGGTGGATCCATATTTCATCCATTTTCACATATTTAAATAAAAACCTTCTTGTTGCCTTGAAACAGTTGCAAACAGTGCTTTGAATTGTTGACATGTTGTTGTTTTTGATCTACTATGAGCAAACGTGGCACCCATTTTGAACACATATCTCTCATTGACAAATGTTTGTGCAACATAGTGAATACATTGCCTTCTGATATGTTCAACTTCCCTGCTCTCTCACACAACTTCAATTTACGATTGACCAAAAAGAGTGTGGATTTTTTGGTATTTTCCGAGACAACTGTCAATTCTTAGCAACTTGAGCATTCGGCATAATTTATATCTGTATGACCACATTTAAAGTCAACCTACCACCTCTTAACCATTGTTTCCAATGGAGCAGAGTCTGAATAGCACTTATCAAGCCATTGCTGTGCTTGGACATTTTTTTTTTTTTTGCATCAGAAAGCAATGCTACATCAACACACGAAATTCAGATTTCCACTTAAATAACTGTCTGTAATTTGTAAAGTAATAATCTGATTAGGCCCAAATTTTGTCACGTGCTATTTGAAGGGTTGTACTTTATAAAAATCATATGGATTTATTATTAGTGGTGCCATCTATATGTCAGGCCCAGGACTTATTGACTGATGTTTTATGATTATGATTCTCAAAAAAGGATTTTGTTGTGCATCAACAAAATAATAGTCTACAATAAATTAAAATAGTATTTTTTCAATAAACTTCTGTATCTTTTGCTGATCTCATCAGGATTTTCATTCTGAAAATCACTGCTTGAGAATAAGTCAGTCATTAATTTTGCTAAACAAAAGAGATGTTTTGTTTTTTGTTTTTTTGCATCATTCTTAGAACATTTGTCTATACTTCTGAGATGAGGTCGTATTTACATTATTTAGGACTATTGTTCTCATCACTTGAAGAAAATCAGAACATGATTATGGTGATTTTGTAAGTGCAGTTTTGATGTGGCACAAAGCTGAAAGTATGAGGCACCCAGTGCGGATTGAACTCACTACTCAGTTGTAATAGATTCTAGTGAGATAAGCTTGTTAATCATTACACCATGTTGATGTTCCTAAAGTAGTTGATTTTCTAAGCGCTGGTTAGATGTGGCACAAGGCCGAAAGTATGGGGCACCCAGTGAGGATAGAACTCACTACTCAATTGTAATAGATTCTAGTGAGATAAGCTTGTTACCCATTACACCATGTCAATGTTCCTAAAGTAGTTGATTTTCTAAGCGCTGGTTAGATGTGGCACAAGGCCAAAAGTATAGGGCACCCAGTGAGGATAGAACTCACTACTCAATGTTAATAGGTTTTAGTGAGACAAGCTTGTTAACCATTATATTATGCCTAAGTGCCCTTAAATGGCTTAAATAATATTTTCAGAGCATATATGGAGAAAGTGCATTTCAAAATCTGTAGAGAAAAATATGGTTTGAAATTCTCATATTTCAAACTTCTTTTTTTGTTCAAGTTGATACGCAAAAACCAGATACAAAAACAAGAAACTGATTTTCTTTGTCAAAATTGTTAAAGACAATTCAGTGAATTTAATTCTTAAAGAATTTATAATTGTTTTGCAAATAAATGAGGGTAATTATAAAGAGGGATTTAGTTTTATGAAATAAAGGCACAGTTATTTTGTAGAATATTTTTTCCTATTTAAATGTTGACATGATTTTAATTTGAACTATTGTAAGAAAACGATTTTGACTGCCATCTCTATCACTCAAATCACAGTGAGTGCAGATACTGATCACACACTATTAGGAACCATTTCTTTTTCTCTTACCATATTGATATTATTTTCGTTTCAACTATTGTAATTATATAATCCACAAAAATTTAAACATTATCTGGATGAGGATGAATGCCAACTCAACACTGTCATTATTATTATTATTAATTTGAACATCTTCTGTGGAAGTGGCTTCATTCTTGAAGTTAAAGCAAGGAAGTTTCATACAACATTGCAAGTTGCTACAAAGCCAAAATATTACTGTCAGAAGTGAAGTCATGTCTTTAATTATCTTTCTCAGATTGTGACTTTCATATGGGTGTCTTGTATGATGCCAAACTTGTTCAGTAATTGTCAGCACTATATGCAACTACTCTTTCAGATAAATGATTGAAAATGGCTTCCAGTGAATGAAAACCATATGTCTAAGAGATTACCATCCTTCTTCAAGCACTGTGAAATGGCGCTACAGAATCACAAGGAACTGTACCAAAATAACAGAAACAATATCGCTTAAAGATTAGCAAGATTAGTAAAGAAACCGCCATCAATGGTGGAAACAGGCTTTGAGTGAGTAAAGCCTAAGAGTCTAGGCAAAGGTCATTCTTCTTTAAACATTGGATTTGCACTACCAAATTACAAAGAACTGTACCAAATAGCAGAAATCACATCATCTGAGCACTTACAACAACAACAACTAAAAGAATTCAAGAAAAAATGATATTAGACAATGACAGTCTGCACTACTTTAAGAAAAATGTTAGGAAGGAAAGTCCTGTCAATACTAGAAAGAGCAATAACAGTTAGTGGAAAGTTATTTCCCTGAAAATTTGTTTTGATATAAAGATTTTATAAATTTCAATCAAATGTAAAACCGGCTGCTTGGTCAATGAATACTGAATATTTCTGTGTAAGGAAATGACTAATATTAAAATGACCTGACCATGTAGCAGGTTGTACTGAATTTTCATTAACTAATATATATATATGTAAAGTCGATTCATGAAAGTTTGGTTTAAGAAAAATTTGGTTTAGAAATTTTTTCTTTAATTTTTCTGCCGGTTAGAATATTGCTTTTGGCTTTCATAAAGAGTTGTTTGCATTGGTGGACTTGTATTCATCTGCATACATTGTATTTCTTTGCTGATTGTCAAATCTCGTATCTTCATGTTTCTGCAAAAAAACAAACAAACTACAAATCATAGAAAACCCAACATCCTAACAGCACAAAGTTTCATTACATTTAGGAACAAATATGCTTAATCTATTTCACAACTAAGAGAAAAAAATACTACACAGTCACATGAAGACAGATATTTTAATACTTGACAGATCATCTGATGTGTGAAGTTGCAACATTAGAAAATCAAGATGTGGCCAATCATGACTCTCCACAATTTTCTCTTCTTTGTAGCTCTTGGTAAAGTTTAGATTTTTGCTATCTCTCCTAGCCCCTGTTCTGCCACCATTTACACAAGCTTCTTATCTTTTCTGTCCCTGTTGAGTTCAATATGTCCTGTGAGTTTAAAGTTTTCTAAGCCCTCTTTCCTCATGGGAAATTTCAATTCTCTCTTTTTGATGCAAAGAGCGTTTGCATTTTTTACTATTTTTCTAAAATGTTCAGTTTGTGGAATTTTCTGTATCATTCTGTTTAAACCACATTTCTGTTGCTTTAAGTCTCTTCTTCATCTGTGAGAAGATTCTTCAGCTTTCACTGCTATATAGGTGAACTGATGTGCATTTTGGTGCAGTTGATATCAGCTCAGAACGAGAAATTGGAAAGCCGAGTTTGAACTCAAGATGAATTTGTTGCATTCGCTTAAACATAAATATTCTTGTGAATGTTATTAATCCGTCGTTTGTTCCTCCAGCCATTGGTTAAATAGCAGGACAGATTGTGTTCTATAGCTTTTGTTCCAGAAAGTAATGGCAAGTTACTGCTGGAAAATATTCTGCCTAGTCAGTCATGTCTCTATTGAGACATGATTGCTTAAGTATGTATCACGTACGGCACTTACTTGACTGACTGGCAAGTGTTCAGTACTCTACCATTACTTTGCTTAGCTTTCAGAAGGCATCTTTTGCTATTCCAATATGCATTCAGATTTTGTGTGACACTTTCTGTCCCATGTTAAAACCTTCCCTTAATGTCTAATTTTTTGTACTCTATTTTGACTTCTCTAATTTGTGCAATATTGGGCTGTTTTCTTTTGCTAACAACCATACAATGTCTTAAAATATTCGTCTATATTTCTGAGATGGGATATTGTAATTATTTACATTGTTCAAACTGTTTTCTTCTTTGTTGCCATGTTCATGTTTCAGTCCTGTACATTCAGACCTTCTTCAGGATCTGTCTTTATTTCTGAGATGTGGTATCGTAATTATTTATATTGTTTGGACTGTTGTCTTCATCATTATATTTACAATGTTTCAGATGTTATACACTCTGGTTTTCTTCAAGTGGTGATTTTCTAAGCCCAGCTTAGATATGGGAAAAGGCTGACAGTATGGGGCACCTAGTAAGGATCAAACTCACTAACCCTTACACCATGTCGAGGTGCCCAAACTCTGGCTTTCTTGAAGTGATTGGAATTTTGAACTTAGTATTTTACCTTTATTTCATCTCTCAAAGTTATTGTTAACCTCTGCTGTAGCTAGATTTTGAACTCACAACTTTTTGGGTCAAGTAACTGGATTCAACCAATGCTTATATCCACTGGGCCATGTTTCCTTGAGGACATCATTATATGAATTTTGGTGACTTATAAAACTAATGCCTAACTATTTGTTAACAAATCTCATATTACAATTTTGTTGTTGTTTTTCTCTACCACTCCGGATTACTGGTTCCTATATTTTATTCATTTCTTATGCTTGGCCAACTTAGGAGATTTTCCTGGCCTACGATACGCACTTGTTTCTTAACTGCTTGTATTTTCTAGTGGTTTTCTCTGTCTGTTATTTTACTTCATCCCACATGGTTAGGGGGTGGATCTCCCTTTTCTCTCCATATGTGGTCAGCTATGACTAATTTTTCTATCTCCCCTCATGTTATGGCTTTGTCTCATGTTATGGCTTTGTGATACTCTTGCAGGATGTGAATTGTGGTGCAATGGATATTGATTCGGAACGAGAAATCAGGGAGCTGAGTTCAAATTTCAGTTGAATTCCTTGCATTCACTTACGCACAAATACTTTTGGGAAAGGTATTAATCCATCGGATGTGTATTGTGGTGCATTGGATATTGACTCGGAACGAGAAATCGGGGAGCCGAGTTCGAATTCCAGCCGAATTCATTGCATTCACTTGTGCGCAAATACCCTTGGGAAAGGTATTAATCCGTCTTTTCCTTCCAGTTATGGGTTAAATAGCAGGACAGATTGGGTTCTATAGCCTTGGTCAGCAACCAGTCTACCGCAAAAAGCAATGGCAACCTACTGCGGGATAATCTTCTGCCCAGTCAGTCATGTCTCTTTCGAGACATGATCGCCCAAGCGTGTATCATGTATGGCACTTAACTGAGTGACTGATACTCTTGCAGCCTTACCTTAAGAGGGCAGCCCATTTCTCCTTTATATTTCTTACCACAGCTGCATGGGATGTTGTACACACAGTGCTTAATCATGTTGTCCCCTATGGGAAGTCTTACTTGGAAGAGGTGTCTGCAAAGTGTTGAATCACTTTGGAAGGTCATCCTGGTGTTATATGAACCACAGATCTTATCTCACTTTATCTCAGTTTTTGAGGTCCTGAGTATGACGGTAAACTGCATCCGGCAGCAAGACCTCTGATTTGGAGGTTGTGAGGAGCATGGAACCACCTCTTAATTGCTGTTGTTCCCAGGTCCACTCTGACCCGGAGTGGTAGTACCTGTTAGGGTCCCAGCTCTGGGTAAATAGTTAACCCTCAAACTGGGGTCAAAACACTATGAAAGTATAAAAATAGACTTTTATAGAAATATATACATAAAAATAGACTTTTCTAGAAAGATATACATTTTTGAAGAGGAAAAAAAATTATTGCCATAATACATTTTTGAAGGAAAAAAAATTACCAGCAATACATTTTTGAATATAAAACTTGAAGACATTTTCAGTTTTCTGAAATAAAAAATTTTTTCTCAAAATTAGACTAAATCAACCTTCTCACTATAAACGAACATTAAAAAAAATATCTTTAAAACCCTACCTTTTTTGGCATTAAATAACTCACAGAGGTTAATATGCCATTAAACAAAACTCACTTATTTTTTGAAGATTTTGTTCACCTTTGCTATGGCCAGGTTTTGAACTCACAACTCTATGGGTCAAGTCACTGGATTCAACCAACACTTTTATCCACTGGGCCATGTGTCTTTGAATTGTCTTCTTACAATTGGTGTTCAGTCCTTTCTTCATGCTTTCCTTTACTATCTTCTGTAGATGTTCCTGCAGTTTTCAGTCTCTTATCAAGACTGTGTTTTTGTCATATTTTATGTGATGATTGTGGCAGAGTAAAAGAATTTTTATTGATCTATGACCAGACTTTTATCAACGAAAAAATCCTGTTCAAATACGTCCATTGAGGAAATATTGGGTTGTTTGACCATTAACAAGAATTGCTTTCTCTAATATTCACAACTCTAGACAAAAATTTATAGATTTATATTGCTTTACTTACATATGTACCCATGCCTTGGAAAAATATTACAATATTAATTTAAATAATTTATCATAAACTGATCATGTGAGCAATGATAAGGTTTTATAGAAAATGGAAACAAAAAAGAAACCTATACATAACATCAGGAAGAGACAGTTGAAATTGATAGTGCACATAATGAGGAAAGAGGGTTTGGAAACATGGCACATGGAAGAAGTGACCATGATATGGTTTTTAGATATCTATAATTCCTTTTGTTCTGGAGTAAGAGGTATTATGAAGTGATTAAGATGCTATTTCTCTTGTATTTTGGTTGAGGAATTGGAAATTAGTCTACTTTATTAAATATGAAAGAATTATGTAAAATATTGCTATTTAAGTATTTTTGGAACACCTTTTATATGTTTCATAATCAGAGTGATTATGGCTCTCCACAACTTCTCATCAATTACTTTTATTATCCTTCCCATTCCCTGTTTTGCCATCTATTTAAACAAGCTTGCTAGCTAGGTTGACCATGGCTCTCCACATCTTCCTATCCTTTGTAACCCTTAGAAATTTTTTTTTTTTACTAGTCTTCCCACTTCCTATACTTCCATCTTTTTACACAATCTTGTTAGGTTGATCATGGTTCTCCACAACTTCTTATACTTTGTAACACTTAGAAATGTCATTTTTATTATTCTTCCCATTCTCTTTTCTGCCATGCATTTACACAAGCTTGTTAGCGAGGTTAACCATGGCTCTCCACAACTTCCTATCCTTTGTAACCCTTAGCAATGTTTTTTTACTAGTCTTTCCACTCCCTATACTTCCATCTTTTTACACAAACTTGTTAGGTTGATCATGGCTCTCCACAACTTCTTATCCTTTGTAACCCTTAGCAATGTTTTTTTACTAGTCCTTCCACTCCCTATACTTCCATCTTTTTACACTAACTTGTTAGGTTGATCATGGTTCTCCACAACTTCTTATCCTTTGTAACACTTAGAAATGTCATTTTTATTATCCTTCCCATTCTCTTTCCTGCCAGCCATTTACACAAGTTTGTTAGGTAAGTTGCTTGCACTGCCCCATTTGTTCTGTTAGTATCAAATTTTCCAAGGCCTCTTTCCTCACTGTGTTTCCTCAAGATTTCAGCTGTCTGTTTGTAAATATCCCCATCTCTATACAAATCTGTGTAGCAGATTAACAGTGGGTAACTGAGTGATAAAATGGGGAGAAAAATTCCTATGAAAGTACATTTCATTGTGAAAAGTGATTTGTTCCGACAAATAATAATGGTTTTATCGATGAAATTACGTCATAGCAAAATAGAAGTGAATAAGTTATGGCTAATGATTATGGAAAAAAAAAACAAATACTCATTATTATTATTTTTATATATAAATGCATCCTCGTAAAAAAAGAAACAACTCAACCTACTATGGAACAATGATCATGGTTGCCAAATGCCAGAAAAAAACACTCACATGCAAGTGCTTACTAAGTGAGAGTGAGACTATGAGAAAATGAAACAATGTTAAGGCACAACAGAAGAACAGAAATTATGAAGAAAGACAATAATGATTATAAATTTTTGAAAATCAAAATTGATTGAGAAGTCGGAAGAGTTTTACAAGCAATTAGTGTGAGAGAAGAAACTGTTGCATCTCGCCATTCCAACTGTAAAAATGACGATATCTTGCCACCTCATAAAAGGACCAGTAATATTGTTGATTCTTCTTTGAATTTTATCAAGAACTGATTCTTCTTTGAATTTTGTCAAGAACTAGCAGTATAGCTCAACGTTGCTCAGGTGTAATGAAAGCTTTAAAACTAATCCATGGTCCTGGAGCTCAGACTCTTTGGACGTTGGCACGAAAGACTAAAAAGCAATAGTTGTTTCCAGTTAAAGCAAAACTGTAGACTGAAAGAAAAATGAATGGATGTAAGTTAAATTTTGATTTCCTGACATCGGTATCAAATAAGTTTCTTTCGTCATAAACTGAATTTTGAAAGCTAAATAAGTCCTCTGAGTAAATGGTATCATGGCTGAGACTAAGAACTACAATTATGCCTACTTAGAGCCAAACCTGAAGCAAAAACTAAAATAAAAGGGCTGAAAAAATACAGATATACAGGCAGATAAACAGACACACACACAAACATCTTGCCTTATATATATATATATAGATAGATAGATTATTGATTTTCTGCACTATTGTAAGAACTGCAACCTTGAAATTCTGAATATCATTTCTCATGTCTTTGTCTATGAGCATATCAAATTTGATTAAAATCGAACCACTCCTTCTATAACCCAATTTTTTGATTATCAATTTTCAATATTTATCAGGGGTACCTTGACACAAAACCTAGCTAAGAACACTCGCAGACGCTTGTAGTACAACTGTGTAAATTTTCAAGAAAATCGACTCTGCCATTTCGGAGTCTATAGATAATGGACACACACACACACAGACAAAGTTCCATTTATAAATGAGTTTAGATTTAGATTTCTAAATATACAGCAATATTCAAAGCATTGACAATATGCCAGGTCATGACAAATAATATTGCTGATTCTTCTTGGGATTTTATCAAGAATCTCTAAATATACAGCGAGAACACCGAACCATATGTGGCATTACTGTCCAAAGCTGGAACAAATCATAGACTTATAAATATGCAAGATAGATTCTGGTAAAGAAAAAATTGTCCAGTAGGACACAGTGAAGCAAATTTTTAGCAATAGATTTAATATTTTCACTTCATGTTAGCGGAAAAAACTTAGCCTGAGAAGTTTTAAGGAATCACTCTTGTGGAGGTTAGAGGTTCTTTACGATGATTACAAGATCTGCATGTTTTACTTCTATAAAAGATTAAAAAAGATCAGTTTTTTTTTTAAATTAAAAAGTTAAAATTAACATTCCTTTACTTATCCCAATTAACAACATCTTGTAATTCGTTTGTAAAATCAGCTGCGAATTGAATTTTATCAAACTGATCAGATTTACCTTTAAGACAAGAGTCAATAATTGTCTTCATTGATACCAAGTTTAGAACTGATGACATCAGTAAAAGAGAAAATCCAATAAATATTGGCTTCAGTTTATATAAGAACAGTCAACATTTTAATTTTGGCATCTGATATATTTAAATTTTAAATGAAAGCTGGATGGCTATATCTTTAACATTCTTATCTGGCATCAATGGGACCTGAATAATTGATTTTGTTAGATTACTGATGGTGGCGTTAGAATACACGTAACTCAAAAGCTAACTTGATCCTACATTTGAAATATCAGCCTGTAAATATGAATACAGTCAGTTAAGTACCATACGAGATACAAGCTTGGACGATCATGTCTCTTTCAAGACATGACTGACAGGGCAAAAGATTATCCCGCAGTAGGTTGCCATTGCTTTCTGCAGTAGACTGGTTACCAGCCAAGGCTATAGAACCCAATTTGCCCTGTTATTTAACCCATAATTGGAGAGAGAAGAGATAGATGATATTATATTAAGTATAATTAGTGAGGGTTAATTTATTACTTCATGACAATAGAAAACCGATCCCCCATTTTGTGCCCAGTAGAAGTTTTATTTATATTTTGAACTATTATATTCAGTCAGTTAAGTGCCATACGTGATACACGCTTGGGCGATCATGTCTCTTTCAAGACATGACTGACTGGGCAGAAGATTATCCCGCAGTAAGTTGCCATTGCTTTCTGCGGTAGACTGGTTGCCTGCCAAGTCTATAGAACCCAATCTGTCTTGTTATTTAACCCATAACTGGAGGGAAGAGGCGGATTAATACCTTTCCCAAGGGTATTTGCACATAAGTGAATGTCGTTTCGGGCTGATATCCACTGCACCACAACGCACATCCAAATATGATTACATTGGTTATTAAAAGAAAAATTAAATGAAAATTAGCTTTTACTTTCGATGCTTTGAACAACATATGGTGTTTGCATTTTCTGAATAAACTTGAAAATGAGCTTAATCTTACTTTACAAAACCAAGCAAAAGATTGTCAGAGATTTATAAATATTCGATGAGATGCTAAGGATATCGAAGTAAGCAGCGTGTTCCACATTAAAAAGGTGTGCCAAAAATGTAATTGGAAGAAGGAAAAAGACATTACTTCTAACCCCTACAGCGCATTTGGAGAACGACATTTTTATAATGTCTGTCCATTCAAAAATAAGGAATGTTTTCATTGCAAAAGAAAAGAACATAAAACATGGTCACTGTAAGACAAAAATAAAAAAGTGACTGAGTAATTGTGTTAAAGTAACTAACACAAACAAATCTTCCAGTTGCAATACAAGACAATTTGTGCAGGTAAAAACCCTGAACAAAAAAATAAAATTACAATTGGATTGCACATCCGACTTAAGTATAATAAATGATTATACACTGAGGAAAATTGGAAAACCAACATTAATGGTTACCAAGAATATTGCTTGTAATGTTACTGAACAGAAAAAAATTTCAAAGGTGAATTTATTACAAACTGGCAGTATAGCCCGGCGTTGCTCGGGTGTAATGAAAGCTTTAAAACTACTCCATGGCCCTGGTGCTCACACTAGTGTTTAAAGAATATTTGTGTGAATTTGGTGAGAATTGGATAAAAATTGTGGATTTGTATTAAGGACAGACAGACAAACAGACACACACACAAACATCTTGCCTTTTATATATATATTATTGATTTTCTGCACTATTGTAAGAACTGCAACCTTGAAACTTCTGAATATTGTTTCTTATGTCTTTGTCTATGAGTGTATGAAATTTGATTAAAATTGGGCCACTCCTTCTATAACCTGATTTCTTTCAATTATTGATTTTCGATATGTATCGGGGGTACCTCGACACAAAACCTAGCTAAGAACACTTGCAGATGCTTATAGTACAACTGTATAAATTTTCAAGAAAATCTGTTCAGCTGTTTCGGAGTCTATAAGTAATGGACACACGCACATATACACACATGCACACAGACAAAGTTCCATTTATAAATAAGTCTAGATTAGATGTGACTTTAAATGAAAAAAAAAATGTTAAAGTTAAAAGTGTTTGTTATAAAAAAAATACAAATAACCTTTTTGGGATGACAGTCTAGTCAGTTTGTTTTGCCAGAAAAGTTAATAGTTCTACTAACAAAACAGAAACTTTAAAGAATGAACTGAAAACTAAATTCCCAGAGATATTTCTGGTGGTTTAGGCAGGTGTAATCAACTGAAAGCGAAATTACAGCTAAAAGAAAATGTACAAACAGTTTTCAAAGAGAAAAGGAATGTATCCTTTGCGTTGTTAAAACAAATAAATGACGAGCTTGTCAGACTTGAAAAAAATGGGTGTTTTGTTCAAAGTTGACTCTAGTGACTAGGCTTCACCTATAGTATACATAAAAAAAATCAAGAGATACAAGTTTCTACGAGTTTGAACAATGCCCTAAAAAGTATCATTACCCACTTCCACAGCTGAAACAAGTTTTTGCACAACTTCGTGGGAGTCAGGTATTTTCTCAAATCGACTTAAGAAGTGCATATCTTTAGATTCAAGTAGATGACAAATGTTCAAGATTATTGACTGTAAATACACATCGAGGATTGTTTAAATTCACTGGCTTGCCGTTTGGCATAAAGGTTGCTCCAGCTATTTTTCAGCAAGTAATGGACACGTTGCTGAGTGGACCTGACTTTGCAGTTGCATATCTTGAGGATCAGTCAGTTAAGTGCCATATGCGATACATGCTTTGGGCGATCATCTCGAAAGAGACATGACTGACTGAGCAGATCATCCCACAGTAGACTGGCTGCCGACCAAGGCGATAGAACCCAATCTGTTCTATTATTTAACCCATAACTGGAGGGAAGAGATGGATTAATACCTTTCCCAAGGGATGTGCATAAGTGAATGCAAGGAATTCAACTAGAATTTGAACTCGGATCCCTGATTTGTTGTTCCGAGTTGATATTCACTGCACCACGATGCACATCTTATACACTTGCAAGAATTGCTATAATGCTGCATCTATGGATCCACTATTAGCTTTTTTAGAGCCCTATTGAAAGTATCCACAAAATGCTCTGCCTGGCTGTTACTTCTAGGATGATAGAGGGTAACTGTTATATGATCTACAACAAACATTTTGCAAAATTCCTTCAATTCTTTTGATGTAAATTGCATGCTGTTATCCAAAACAATCAAATCTGGAACCTCGAAACTTGCTGACAGTTCATGCAGAATCTGAATTACAACTTGTCTGGTTGGTTTCTTAAATCTGAATATTTTTGGCCACTTGGAAAAACTGTCTAGAACAATCAACAAAACTAATCCATTAAGTGGATCAGCAAAGCCGATGTGAAGACATGACCATAGGTGGTCAGTTTCGGGCCATTGGTTGAACCTTATTGGTGGTGATTTAACTGCTAAAGTACAGCCTTTGAATGACTTTACCAACATTTCAATGTCACTATCCATGCTTCGCCAGTATATAATACTTCTCACTATCCTATTTATTCTGGATATATGGGATGTCCTGCATGGATTCAGAATTCGTAGCCTTGGTCAGCAACCAGTCTACCGCAGAAAGCAATGGCAACATACCGTAGGAAAATCTGCCCTGTCAGCCATTTCTCTTTCGAGACATGATCACCCAAAGCGTGAATCACGTATGTCACTTAACTGACTGACTGAATATAATAGTTGGAAACATGATTAAGGTTTCTACTGGGCATAAAGTGGGGAAAATGTGACTTCAGCCACAACGCCAGCAGAAATTATGTTTGCTTGTAAAATATGATCAGTATTTGACAAGCTCATACCCAATAAGAAAAAAACATTATCATATGCTACAAGAAGCTGAAAAAGACTTTTATAAAACTGAACAAAATGTTTTTTAAAGTTGTATCAAACAAACAAAACATATTTCAAAGTTTAAACGACTATTTGAAGAATTGAAAGGAATGGTATATCTGGTAAAAGCACTGGAAATTGTGCACAAAAGAAAAGGCATGAGTCCACATTTTCTTTCCCCTCCCCCAACTATGCCTTAATAAGTAGGACTTTTTCTTTTTTTCAAATCATATCACCCCAAGCAAGGCATTCCACTGCCACTATAGCGCAGGGGGTTACATAGAGGGATTGGGTATAGGAAATGTCAGAAGGAGGGTGATAGACGAATTAGGATGTACATAGGGAGAGAGTTGGAGAGAGTGGGTGTGAGTTAGTGTGTTAGGAGGTGTCTATTGACCTTACATTTAAACTCCTGGAGGTTGTAGCCGTCGGGGAAGCAATCATGCGGAAGGGAATTCGACAGGTGAGAAGTGTGAGAAAAGAAGCTGTTGGAGTAGAAATTGCAGTTACATTTCATCGGTTTCACTGTAAAAGGGTGGGACCTAGTTGCCAATCTAGTATCTCATGCAAATTCACACCTAGGGGGCACCAGTGATTTAAGTTCATCAGAGCAGAAGCCGTGAAATTATTTGTAGAAAAGGTAGAGGGAAGTCACGTCATGCCAGTGAGAGAGTGACTGCAGGCGGTCAGCTAATTGAAAAAACATTATCATCTCCAAAATAAATTCTTACGATCTAAAAATATTTTCTGGGATTTTAAATAACTTGAAAAGGGTTGTAAGCTGTAACAACACAATCAGTTAATCATTAGAACAATGACATCAGCAGGTTATATTAAGAAATGAATAAAAGATGAACAAAAATACTCTACTGGTTTTCGGAAGTACTCAAAAACAGTTGATGTCACAGCTGGTATGACCAATCATCAGTAGTGGGTCCATGGTATTTATAGAAGAGGCATGGTATTTATAGAAGATGAACAAAAATACTGTATTGGTGTTCGGAAGTACTCAAAAACAGTTGATGTCAAAGCTGGTATGACCAAACATCAGTAGTGGGTCCATGGAAAATCTTAAATTGTTGATGAAAATTAGTGCCAGATTCTTGGTTGCCAAATTGTTACATATCTTGTTAAATATTGGTTGAGTATCCTTTATCAGAAATTCCAAAATTACTTTTCACAAATGGAAAATTTCAGAAAGCACTGGGAAGCTGTTGTAAGTGACCTTATCTGCTCTGGGTAGGGGTTCTCCAGCCCATCTATGCTGATGCCAATTTTTAGTTTGCAATCCTCACAGCAACATTTTCATTTATGGATTACTTACCAGTTGTTTCATGCTCAGTAGAGATATTATTCAAAATGTCCATAAGTTCAGCATCTATATATTTTTTCTAAGTAGTGATCACATTTCTTAACCAGTACAGAAACTAAAAATTGTTATCCTTATGTGAAATTTCACAATTTTAAAACCCATTTGCGCGTTAAATGACAAGGGTCATTACTTGTATTTGTATGTACACAAAATTTATTCAATTTTATATAAAAGTACTTTCAGGGTATAAAACTAACTTCAGTTTATTTGTATAAGCTGTGTTATGAAATGTAAAGGGATATTGTGTTTATGCTTGGATTCCATTTGCAAGCTGCCTCAAATTATAGATGACTAGCAGTATAGCCCGGCGTTGCTCGGGTGTAATGAAAGCTTTAAAACTAATCCATCGTTCTGGAGCTCAGACTTGGCCTAAAGAATATTTGTGTGAAGTTTGGTGAGAATTGGATAAAAATTGTAGATTTGTATGAAGGACATACAGACAGATAAACAGACACGCACACAAACATCTTGCCTTATATATATATTGTCGATTTTCTGCACTATTGTAAGAACTGCAACCTTGAAACTTCTGAATATTGTTTCTTATGTCTTTGTCTATGAGTCTATCAAATTTGATTAAAATCGGACCACTCCTTCTATAACCCAATTTTTTCGATTTTCAATATTTATCAGGCGTACCTCGACACAAAACCTAGCTAAGACACTCGCAGATGCTTATAGTACAACTGTGTAAATTTTCAAGAAAATCGGTTCAACCGTTTTGGAGTCTATAGGTAATGGACACACACAGACAAAGTTAAATTTATATGTAAGTTTATATATATATATATATATATATAAAAATTAAATAGCCTGTATTACAAAATCTGAAAACCAAATTTTCAGTCCCAAGAATTTCAGAAAAAAAATTCCCAACCTGCAACATGCATTGATTTAAAATTATTCATTACTTTATATTTTTCTGTTCTTTCTTGTACTTAACGTTTACAGAATAATAGGCACAGGGTTATCTTAGTGGCTGGGGTGATTTTGTCAATGGGTTGTCTTCTTGATAAAATTGACTTTGGGAGACAATTCCAGTTTGAGGTCTGATTGGTAAGCAGCTGAAATCCAAATGACAAGTGAACTGAAGATTTGCGAAAAGCAAACTGAACTGCTCCGCAGGTGTCATAGATTGTTCTTGCACAAAGCCCCATTGTAGCTGAAGGGTCGAGTGTACTGGACTTTGTTTAATTATTCCAGATTATGCACTCTATCCAAGAAGCTAAGGTCCACTCAGCATAGTTGGAGTAGGAGTCAAGCAAGCACAAATCCTGCAGAAGGAATTTAGCTAGCCACCCTAGCAGATAGGAAGATGTGAAGACAAGCAGCCAGCCATTCTCAAAGAAGAGTTCAGTGTATATGTCAAACAATTGACTAATACATTCAGTCATGTAAAAAAATATGCCTGGTTTGTACAATGTGATGTGAAATCAATATAAAACTGAAATTAGAAAATGGGAAAATGAAATCTTTTCCTTTAACCTTTAATATCTGAGATGTTGCTAACGGCCAAGTGTATGACCAAAGATATTCAATCTCAAATCTTTTGATAATTGAATACCTGCATTGAATACCGCTCTCATATCTGGCCGGGTGCTCCTGCTATCCACTTAGGGGTCCTTGACAAAATTCAACAAAGAATATGTAATGTGATCGATCCCAACTTGGCAGCTCAGATACAGTCACTTTCACATCGGCGCAATATGGCTTCCCTGTCTCTCTTCTACAAATACTTTCACGGCTTCTGCTCCGATGAACTTAGCTCACTGGTGCCTCCTATATATAAATTTACACAAACCACAAGATTAGCAACTAGGTCCCACCCTTTTAATGTGAAACCAATAAAATGTAAACGCAAATTCTACTCCGGCAGCTTCTTTTCTCGCACTTCCCACCTGTGGAATTCTCTTCTTTGACAGCTACAATCTCCAAGAATGTAAATGTAAAGTCACTAGTCATCTCTTATCTCACTGACCTCCATCCTCTTTCTCATACTCCTTTCTTCATTCACTCCACTCTCATCAGTATTCTCATCCTTCTCTTACCCACTTCCTGACACCCCCTTATAACATGTCACTGTTTCTCATAACTTTCCTCCTGTGTAATTCCCTGCAAAACAGTGGCAGTAAAATGTCTTGCTTGGGGCGATATGATTATAAAAACAAAGCTATACTATTATGTGTATATAAAGCGGGGGATCAATCCTACATTACAATTAATATATAAACTGATCCCTCACTTTATGGCCACATTCATCCTTCTCTTACCCACTTTCTGACACCCCCTATAACCTGTCACTGTTTCTCATAACTTTCCTCCTGTGTAATTCCCTGCAAATCAGTGGCAGTAAAATGTCTTGCTTGGGGCGATATGATTATTTAAAAAAGAAAAAAAAATTGTGTATAATGACACTTGACTTGTACAGAAGCAGCAAAGATTAAGGGATTTTTTCCCTTGCATTTTTTAATAAAACCTGCATATAAACTGAAGTGCAAAAATTTACAGATACCATATTTTTTTCCCTCTCCTCAACTTTTAAATATAGATTCAACCAGGTTATATATTATGACATAATAAGAGGTATTGTAGCTGTGGCAACAATGGGGCTCAGACAGGATTTAACATTTAATTATGCAATGTCTGTTGAGACCAGAAAAATGTCTCCTAATGCCTTTACTGGTGTTATAAGTAAAGAATTTTCCTAATCTGCAGTTAAATTCATATTCATATTTATGTCTTTGTGTTATAATAATGACATTGGGAAAGGCTGATATATATCTTTTTTTTATATGTATATCCTTTATAATGAATCATTACAATTATAAAATTATAATATATATGTTTGTGTGTGTATGTATAATATATATGTGTGTATGTGTAATATATATGTGTGTATGTGTGATGTGTGTGTGTGTATAATATATGTGTGTGAATGTGTAATATATATGTGTGTACATGTATAATATGTATATGTGTGTGTACGTATATGTGTGTGTATGTATAATATGTATATGTGTGTGTACGTATATGTGTGTGTATGTATAATATGTATATGTGTATGTATGTGTAATATATGTGTGTGTACATATATGTGTGTGTACATATATGTGTGTGTGTATATATGTGTGTGTATGTATCATATATATATGAGTGTGTATGTATAATATGTATATCTGTGTGTATATGTATGCCTATGTATTATATATATGTGTGTGTGCATGTGTGTATAATATTTAATGGGTAAAATTGGGTAAGGCTGTCTTACACACTAACACACACCCATATATATTAATAAATATACATATTATCTTATGTTTTAGGCATGACTCTGAGTTTGATGCATTATGCAATCATCAGGAGCATCTTAGGAATAAACGTTTCTTGATTTGTATTAAGAATTAGCGTTCCTTAATATAAGGTCATTATAAACAGTAAATTGGATATGTAAACATTTTTATCTGTTTATTTATTAAATGTATAATTTAGTTTAGATTAAACTGAAACCTAAAAATAGAATAGGACACTAAAATCGTGAGAGTAAAAAAAAAAATAAAAAAATACTTAGATTTCAGGGTCCAACACTAATTAATTAATCCTAGTTTGTTTACATATGGTTAAAATATATAAAAAAAAAAACAAATGAAAATATTAACATAAATGAAAAGGAAAAAAATATATATATACACAGACACACACACACACATAAATATATAAATTGCATATATATATATATATATATATATAGATAGATATTAATAATTATATACATACACTTTTCACACATGTTTTTAAAAGGAATACAAGTCATAAAATGTGTACAGATTTGTGCACACATACACATGCATGCATGCACACATAAACTTATAAGCTGATGATACTTCAGTTTAAATCTTATGTTTAGGTATTACTAAAGTAGTTAAAACTAATAAATCAGGTATGCAGAGAAATTAATTTAAGTAAAGAAAACGTGGATAGGTTTAAACCGAAACTAAAAAAAGGGAATGTAGAACAATTATCATGAAAATGAAAAAAAGAAGAAAGAATGAATGGAACAGATAAATAATGTTGATTGTTGAAGGAGGCGTCACTAGGTAAGTTAGTATATGCATTTAAAAAACACATATATGTATATAATATATAAATAAATAAATAAAAATATAATAATAATAATAAATATATATATATATAGAGAGAGAGAGAGAGAGCGAGACACATACATGCATATAACATACAAATATGATATATGCACAGGCAAAAAACACATATATATATACATATGATACACACCCACACACACACACACACACACATATATATATACATTACTAACACAAATGTGTTAACCACCCATATGTATAAAATACACATGTATAACATATATACACTTGAGACATACATATAATAATACATGCATATATAAACACATATACACAGACAAAGAAAGGTGTGTGTATGTATGTATGTATATATAGATATATATATATATATATAAGTGAAGAGAACCATGTTTTGGTGTTCCAAGTTCTCTGGCATTTACTTTTTTAAAAAGCGCTCAATACAACAAATATTGTAAAGCATAATATAATTAAATAAAGAACAAAACAAAAAAACAAATTGTGTGTATATATATATATATATATATATATATATATACACACACACACACACATACACAAACTATATATACATACATGCAACATGCATATAAATAATATATATACGTATACAGTTCATATACAGATACATAATGTAAATACACATATATAAATACAAACAATACACAATACATTCATATGTACAACATATCCATACACAAAATATAAACAAATCAATAACACTCATATATAAATATATAACATACATGCACATACAAGAATTCATTATAATTGTTTAGTTATTGGTGTTGTTAAAAATTGGGTATGTTAAAATATTTATGTCATGTAAAATTAGTGAAGTTTATACTGAATCATAAAAAAGGCCTATGGAGAACAAAAGATATGGAGGGTCTACTTTATTTATTTTTTTTTTTTAATCATATCACCCCGAGCAAGGCGGAAACGCCACTCATGTGCAGGGGGCTACGTAAGAGTGAAAAGATCGGAAAAGAGAAAGCCGGAAACCACATCCTAAACAGGGAACAAGGGATGAGCCTCTTCACCTGTTCAATAGACGTGGGTGGAGTATGAACCGGGCGATAGTTTAGTCTATCTACTCCAATTGAAAAAAATAAATAAAAAAAATAAGAAGTAGGGGCGTTGAGTTAACTAAATTTTAACTTAGTTAAAGTTCAGTAAAAAACAATTTCTTTGAAAAAAATACAAAAAAAAACGCACTCGTTCAAATAACTATGAAACTTTTAAAATTAGCTACAACAAAAAATTAAAATAAAATCAAAGCAAAATCATTAGTTACTAGTCAAGACAATCGCACCTACCTCCTATTAGCATGAACCAGTCTTGCCTCCCAGAGAGTAAAACACTACGCCTCCTTGGTCTCACACTCGCAGCGGACCTCAAGTGGAATGACTATATCGAATCCGCTGCTATGAAAGTCGGTTCTCTGTGCAGAGCCCGGAGATTTTTTCTGTCTGAATCTGTCCTGCACATTTATAAATCTACCATCCGCCCGTGCATTGAATACTGTTGCCATATCTGGTCGGGTGCCCCTGCTATTCTCCTTGGGTTTCTCGACAAGGTACAGCGGAGGGTCTGTAATGTGATCAATACCGACTTAGCAGACCGCCTGCAGTCTCTCTCTCTCTCACCGGCATGATGTGGCTTCCCTGTGTCTCTTCTATAAATACTTTCACGGCTTCTGCTCCGATGAACTTAGATCACTGGTGCCTCCTAGGTTCGAATTTGCATGAGATACTAGATTAGCAACTATATCCCACCCTTTTACAGTGAAACCGATAAAATGCAACCGCAACTTCTACTCCAACAGTTTCTTTTCTCGCACTTCCCGACTGTGGAATTCTCTTCCACATGACTGCTTCCCCGACGGCTACAATCTCCAGGAATTTAAATGTAAGGTCAATAGACACCTCCTAACACACTAACTTCCATTCTTTCAAACACTCTTCCCACCCACCCAACTATCTATCACCTCCACTTCTGACATTTCCTATATCTAACCACTCTTCCTATTTACCTCCCCCTATGTAGCCCCAAGCGCAATAGTCGCAGTGGAATGCCTTGCTTGAGGTGAAATGATTTTAAAAAAAAAAAAAGTTGTTCCCAACCCCCCAAAAAAAACATGTGCTCAACCAGTGATAGAAGAATTATTTTATCTTTTTGGATACTACGTGCATGTATGCGGGGTGGGTATGGAAGTCAACTAGACAATGGCCGAGCAAAGAAGACGACCAAGGAATTTAAGAGGAATTTTAAAACAAAATTATCCTCCAGTAAAAAAAAATTTATTTGAAAAAAATACAAAAAAAAACCGCACTCGTTCAAATAACTATAAAACCATATAGTTTAGTCATATTCTTAATATTCAAGTCAGTATTTGTTTCTATGTCGATTTGTTTTTTTTTTGTTTTGTTTTTTTTAATCATTTTACCCTGAGCAAGGCGGAAACGCCACTGATGTGCAGGGGGCTACATAAATGTCAAAAGATTAATTAGAAAAGAGTGAGGAGTACAAACTAGTTAGAAAGGGACAATAGAAAGCTGAGAAAGCAGGTGCGATGACAGATACATAGGTGGAGAGAAAGGGAAGGTTATACAGGGGTGGGGAGAGAGCTAGTGTCCAGTGGTTAGTAGATGAGTTTTAACTTTGCATTTAAATTTCTGGAGGTTGTAGCCGTCAGGAAAGCAAGAATATGGGAGTGAGTTCCACAGGCGGGAAGTGCGAGAGAAGAAGCTGCAGGAGTAGAATTGTCGTCTGCATTTGGCTAACCTGACTGTGAATGCCAGTCTGGTTGCACGAGTAAACACCTGTTGAGGAGGCACCAGTGACTTAAGTTCATCCAAGCAGAAGCCATGAAAGTATTTATAGAACAGACAAAGGGAGGCCACATTTTGACGGTGGGGAAGTGGCTGCAGTCGAGCCGCCAGATCAGTACCTATCACATTACAGACTCTCCTTTGGAGCCTGTCAAGAACACTGAGGAGAACGGCAGGGGCACCTGACCATAAATGGCAGCAGTACTCTATGTACGGACGGATGGTTGACTTGTATATATGCAGGATGGATTCAGGTGGAAAAAACATCCTGGATCGACATAGTGACCCAACCTTCTTAGCAGTAGATTTTGCTATGGATTCAATATAGTGGTTACATTTGAGGTCTGAGGAGAGGGTAAGTCCGAGGAGGTGTAGTGTATTACTCTCCAGGAGAATCGCTTGGTCCATTCTTATCGGAGACAGGAGAGGTTACCTGTAATGGTTGATAGACAACAGCTTGGTCTTAGATGAATTGAAGTTGACAAGCCACTTCTTGCCCCAGTTCACCACAGAGTGTAGATCCCGCTCAAGGTCAGCAGTGAGATTATGTCTGTCCGCCACGACAGGTTTCTTACTGGTTCGGGAGTATATTGTAGTGTCATCTGCGTAGATGCCTACTTGGGACTTGATCTCATCTGGGAGCTCGTTGATGAAAATAAGGAAGAGCGTCGGGCCCAGGATAGAGCCCTGTGGGACACCAGCATTCGTGCTGTTTTGTTCAATAATTTTGGATTATTTTGGTGTTTTAGTATTATAAGTTTTTCTAAAAGGTATAAGTTACATCTACTTCCTGTTTCACTATAAGATTTGGTTTTCACAGTGATTTCCTGAGTGCAATTTGGGTTTGTTGTTATTTTTTAAAAAACAAAAATGTTTGATGAGGGCTGTACTATTGTTGTCTTTAATATCCAAAACCAGCTTATGATTATTGAATCTAGATTTCCAAACACTGTCTGTTGATCTAAAGTAGAACTTGGTTTCGCCACCAGGATGTAAACTAGCTTTGTAAATTACACATTTGGCAATACGCTTACCGGTAAGTGGGTAGGTCATGTTTTTTGGTAGTGTTATTGTAACTGATAGTGGAGTTAGTATTATTTTGTAGGTTAGACATGTTTTTATTTAATAACTTACTGCAAGTTACATTTGTTAAAAGCTTTTTACACAACTATGACTAATCTTGACATTGTTTTTATTAAAATTCTTTTTTAGTGTAGGGTAATGGCTGAAAGGATGTGCGTTGTAGCGCATTGGATATCGGCTCGGAACGAGAAATTGGGGAGCTGAGTTTGAATTCCAGCTGAATTCATTGCATTCACTTATGCACAAATACCCTTGGAAAGGTATTAATCCGTCTATTCTTTCCAGTTATGGGTTAAATAACAAGACAGATTGGGTTCTATAGTCTTGGCTGGCAACTACTCTCCTGCAGAAAGCAATGGCAACCTACTGCAGGATAATCTTCTGCCCAGTCAGTCATGTCTCGAAAGAGACATGATCGCCCAAGCATGTGTCACGTATGGCACTTAACTGACTGGCTGAATATAATAGTTGGAATAATGATTAAGATTTCTACTGGGCATAAAGTGGGGGATCTGTTTTCTATTGTTATGATGTAATAAACTGATCCCCCATTAATTACTACTTATTAATATAATACATATCTTCTTTCTCTCGATATGAGTCAAATAACAGGACAGATTGGGTTCTATATCCTTGGCTTGCAACCAACCTACTGCAGGATAATCTTCTGCCCAGTCAGTCAGTCATGTCTCGAAAGAGACATGATCGCCCAAGCGTGTCTCACGTATGGCACTTAACTGAATGGCTGAAATGTTTGTGGATTAAATTTAAGAAAATTTTACTGATGTTAGTTTCGACGTTATTACTAAAACATGGATTAAACTGTATGGTTTTGCATTTACATGATTTCAGTGTATGTTTGGTGTCTTTGCTCTTCTCAGAGTATTCTATAGCAACATTGTGATTACTTTTATCTAACACCTTAACATATTTCATTTTACTCTTATCAAAAGTAGCCTTATTACTAGAGTTAGAAGATAATCTAATTTGGATAGATTTATGAATATTGTCTAGTATTCTATGGTGGTGGTTAGAAACTTTGTGGATGTGAGAATCTTCAGCATATAGTTTGTGTATTCCATCATTTAGGTTGAAAGTTATGTCAAAGAAGTTGATCTCTTTAGCATTAGTGGTGGTAATGATTTTGAGTTTGTCATCTGTAAATATTTGAACAGGTCCTTTCTTAGTTGGTCAGTTTGTTGTGAGCTTGTGTTTTAGAAGGATTAATCTGTCATCCCAGTATAATCCAATGGTTTTTTGTTTGAAGAGATATCTTAGTCTCTACAATAATAAAATTATTGACCAATTCACAGACCTAACGCACACATAGCAATGCAGAAATCTGGGTTGATTATATTTCTTTTTTAATCATATCACCCCGAGCAAGGTGTTAACGCCACTGATGTGAAGGGGGCTACATAGGAGTAAAAAGATTGGAAAAGAGAAAACCGGAAACCGCATCCTAAACAGGAAACAAGGGATGAGCCTCTTCACCTGTTCAATAGACGTGGGTGGAGTGTGAACCAAGTGATAGTTTAGTCTATCTACTCCAATTAGTCTCTCTCTCTCTCTCTCTCTATATATATATATATATATATAATTCCATGTTTATCTCAGACTTCCCTGGATTGGAGCTAGCTGTGAAAACTTAAGGCAATAGTGCCATTGTAACCCCCTGTGCACCAGTGGCAGTATTACCTTTTTTTGGATGAAATGATTATAGAAATATACAAAAAAAAGTATATATATATAATATATATTTATATATAAGCACAAAAAATTTGTCATTTTAATTGAATTGGTTCATGCTGACTTTCAAGTTTGGTGAGAATACTGTTATGATGATGTCAGCTCTGACAAGTGAAATGTTGTGCGTCCTCATGAAACTTCAAAACCAGCATGAATCTGCTCAATTAAAATGACAAATGCATTGTGTTTATCAATGTTCTATCTCCACCCCGATATTGTGCACTTTATGATAAAAAACCTGCTTGCTAAAATATATTTTATCAGTAAAACCACTGAAAAACCAACAAACACTAAATATTATCATAACTCTCTCTCATATATATATATATATATATATATATATATATATACACAAAAATCTAGAGTGAGCCAAAACCTACCGCGGTTTCACACTACGGATCGTCAGGGCAAAGGCTGAAACACTAAAGATAAAAGCAAATAAGTAGATGTACACTAAGGTAGGGGGGAACCATACCAACACAAGAAGGGGGGGTAAGAACAAAAGAAGCAAAACAAACTATATAGGAATAACTTTTATTAGACATATCAACAAAAAAAAAAAGTAACAATTACTAAGCTCTTACATCCACATCATGTTTTTGCTTTACTATTGTATCTTTTCTTTCGTACTTTGTATTGAGCACTTTTTCTTGTGTTTGGTTCCGTTTTGGGGTTTTTTCTTTACTGCGGAGTATTGAATGTTTTGTTCTTGTTCCGCGGGTTTCTTTTTTTCTCCCCATTTATCCGATGTCTTAGTACACCAGATTGTAACGGATTTAGGTTCTGTTTGTTAATGGTTTTTTCGGAGGTTTATTTTAGTATAAATTTACGACTGACATACTTACAGAGTCTATGTAGTTATTATTTATTTATATATATATATATATATATATATATATATATATATATATATATATATATAACAGAAATAGGGTTTGTTTCAACAAGAGAAATTGGTATAGGTGAAAAAAGTGTGAGAAGTTGTGAATGTTTTGTTTAAAGTGTTACAAATGCAAACTGAAGTCTTTCAGAATATTTATTTAGAATAAGTTTTATAGTTAGAGATGTAAACATATCTCAGTATGTGAAGTCAGAAATTTTTGTCTGAAGAGAGTCAACTTTTGACTTGAAACGTTTAGTGACACAAATACCATTATAGACACTTAATGTATTATACAAAAGATAAATAATATTATTAATAATAATAATTAATCTACACTTGAAACAAAACAGTCATGGCTTCCCACACTTTTTCAACTCTGGGTGTGTGCATATATACATACTAAGGAGTGACTTAAACAATAAAAAGAAGTGAAAAATTCTAAAGTCAATCAGCTAAGAGTGATACATTTTATTTGTCTGAAGACCTATCATGACCTCACATCTCTATATCACAATTTTACTTTTGAGTATCATAGAATTGTGAAATAAAAAACATACTATAAAATGAATATTCTGACAGACTCAAGTTGCATTTGTAACTTCTTTTTTCTATTTTTTTACCTGTGTGGGATATTAAAAAAAATTACTTTTTCATATATATATATATATATATATATATATATATATAAACAAAATAGACGACTACCACTATCGTTTGTA
>JBBBDQ010000972.1:1075000-1077934 GCA_037127315.1 Ascarosepion bandense
AATTTTGAATAAGAATTAATTGAATGTGGCAAAACTTACAGAAAAGTAACACCCCAGACTAAAATAATTAAATAACTTTTTTTGGCAATCTACCCTTCTTGGCACTCGAAATGTTGGTGGAAGCTTTAGTTTTCATTACAAGTGAAATATGCCATTTTTTTTTTTTTTTAATAAATTTCTTTCTACACCCAAAATACACAGTAACTAATAAGCAATTTAAAAAAAATTATGATTTTTTGGAAAAGATTTGAGTGCATTTACTGGTGTAACAAAAGTAAATATTTAACTAAAGCTGGATGTTCAAAAATATTTTTTCTTGTTTTATGCAGAACTTTAGTTCATAGTTACCTTACTTGAATTCTTACAAGAGTAAAACTCATTTTTGGTGTATACACACATGGAGTTGCCAGGTTGAAAGAAGTAAAAATACCAAATGATGTTTAATAAAATAAAAATGAAGTAGTTAAACAGAAAAGTCTATCTGAATATGAATATCATAGAAGTATAGCTCATGTATTTACTTTTTAACTTACCTCCCTTTGTATAATTTTGCTGTCTGACTGGGAGATAAAAGATAAATTGCATAAACTTTATTACATAGTTGATATGGAAAATGGTTCCAGCTTATAATTATAGACAAATGATAGTCAACTTCAGTTACTTGCATACTTTTTGAAACCAGTGACAACCAAATTAGGTAAAAAGCAACTTTCAAGCCTCAACCTCTAAATCATTTTGTCCAGTGTAATGATTTGTAACTAGCTGGACCCATGAAAAAATTCATGGATCGTGTAATATTATATTTTCATGATTTCAAATAAAATGGATGTTGATTAAATACAAACTGAACAATATTATTTACTTAACATCTACTGAATATATTTTTTTAAATCATGTAAATAATATTATATGAACTGTAAATTTTGTTCACGTGTTCAGCTAGTTTTTAAATTAATTCCATAAAATTGTTGAAAAGTTATTTTGAAATAAAAAGCTAGATTATTGTTTGGTCACTTTATTGAAATTATTAAATAACATTTTTGAAAAAAAAAATCTAATTCATAAAATTTGGCTTTCTGAAAAGCATGTTATAGAAAAAAAATGATCCCGGTCAGAAGCAAGTGGATGTGTCTAGCCACAATGATGAGCTGTGATACAGCAAAACAGGCTTGTATGTGGATATATATATATATATATATGTGTAAAAATTAAAACACACACATTATTCCATGGTTAGGTGGAAGGATAGGCCTATTTCAGGCGAACCTTCTTCAGCTTTTATTGTACAGAAGATTTTACATGAATCATTCATGTAAAATCTTCTGTACAATAAAGATGGAAGCTGAAGAAGGTTCACTTGAAATAGACTTAAACTTCTGCTTAACCATGGAATAACCTGTGTTTTAATTTTTACATAAATGTACATAAATACATATAAAGCAAATATATCTTTCGAGCTCTCCTACACAAAATCCCTTGGATTTTTCTATATCTACACCACATGTTATATATTATTTTTTTCCTTTTTTTTTTTAAATCGTGTCACTCCAAGCAAGGCATTCCACTGCCACTATAGCGCAGGGGGTTACATAGAGGGATTGGGTATAGGAAATGTCAGAAGGAGGGTGATAGACGACTTAGGATGTACATAGGGAGAGAGTTGGAGAGAGTGGGTATGAGTTAGTGTGTTAGGAGGTGTCTATTGACCTTACATTTAAACTCCTGGAGGTTGTAGCAATCGGGGAAGCAAGCATGTGGTAGGGAATTCCACAGGTGGGAAGTACAAGGAAAGAAGCTGTTGGAGTAGAAATTGCAGTTACATTTCATCGGTTTCACTGTAAAAGGGTGGGACCTAGTTGCCAATCTAGTATCTCATGCAAATTCACATCTAGGGGGCACCAGTGATTTAAGTTCGTCAGAGCAGAAGCCATGAAAGTATTTATAGAAGAGGCACAGGGATGCCACGTCACGCCGGTGAGAGAGATACTGCAGGCGCTCAGCCAAGTCGGTATCAATCACATTCCAGATATATATATGTGAAAATGAGTAAGATGTGAATGTATATGTACATATAAAAAAAAAACATGCAAATAATATAAAAAAATACACGATTAAACAAAAAGACACCCGTTTTCTTTATTTTTTATTATATTAAACCAACTTCTTAAAACTGGGTCCCTAAATACTGTAAACTGTAGGGAGACAATAGGTAAAGCTGATGAATCAAAACATTACAAACTTTATTTTTTGGTGTCTATTGGACATGTGATTTAGGAAAGGCAAATATAATTACAAATAAAAACGGGAGTTGGTGAATCTGTTAGGAAAAAAAAAATTCCATTTCAAAATCATGATTTCTGTTTCAAATAGGCCATTCCATTTTAATATTTTCACAGTAAATAAGCCACTGTCTCTCTATTTTTTTTATAATGATGTGAACCATGTACAAGCCACTCAAAGTTTAAATGTATAGATGTTATATTGCGGAAACAATACAAACAACAATTGTTTCATACTTTCTTACTTTGATACTTCTTAATCTCTTTGGTGAATCGACAGAGAAATGTTTACTTTTATCCAACATCTTAAGAAACGGGTGACATGTATGTGTTCTACTTGAGGTCAGTGTTGAGCTTATGTCCTAATAGACCCTCAAGGCCGAGATCCTTTTTGAGAGAACGCCCTTCATCATGACAGGTGAAAAATCAATGTCCGCTTAGTGATGATGTAATGTCATTGATTCAGGTTTTATGATATTTAATGTGACCAGCCAGTTTCTCCACCATTGAACTGTCAAAGGAGAGATCAGCTGCCAGGCTCTGTCCATTCAGAGTTTTGAAGGTGCACCCATATACCGCTGCATCATTTGCATAGGTATTCACAAGCGATTGGGGCATGCACTTACACCTTTGTGCAAATTAACTGAAAGAAAAT